>JAQFYZ010000667.1:0-36068 GCA_034695085.1 Cylindroiulus punctatus | reverse complement strand
TTTTAATATGTTGATCAGGAAAGGAGAAATTGAGTTTCGCAATTTTGTGCAGGGTGTCCCCAAAGTCACAACGCACTATCAATGGGCCTTAAGCTGGCAGTGATTGCCTGTGGTTAGGGGCAGCTAAACAGACGCTAAATTGTTGGGCAAGTTTAGGATTGGATGCAGACGAAAATGCAAAAAATGAAGGAAAGCAACTGCGTAGTACAGGTCTATCGAAACCGTTTTTTTAAAAGTGGTGTTAGTTGAATTGGCGTAATACAAATTCAATACTTTTCACTGGCTTCAAAGACCAAAATTTCAGTCGATGGCATTTCACGAACTTTAATGACCTGAGCTGATCCTGATACGGCGAAAGGTTACATTACTTAGTAACCTTTCCAGCATGTTTGATCCCAAATTTGACACCAGGAATGAGAGTGCAGCTGAAGGTATTGATTGTTTGAAAAAACAGCTAATGCATGTGAATAAAAGAGTTGAAAAGCTAGCGAGAGAGGAGATTGAGGTATGCGCAGGAAGAAGAGCTGTAGGGCGAATTGAGCTAAGTATAAATTGCGGGTCTTCATGATTATTAAATTAACAGACGTTCAGAGCCCATTTGTGTTGCTGATAAAGGCACAAAAGAGCAATTGCCATAATGTAGGACAGATGTTTGGCTGCGTCAAAATGATGCTATTTTATACATGCACCGTAATCCCAATACTGTGCTAGGGCAGCGAGTAAGTGAACTTTCTCAGTGAGCAGGTGCCTTCATTACGAACGAAGAAGAAGAAAAGTAAAACAGTAATGATATAATATGACGAGTGGCATCTAGATGCTCTCGCATTTATATGCATCATAAACTGCGTCTGACTTATTCATAGAAACGAAATTGCCCATACTGTGAAGCAATTTACGAGGGAAAAAAGTGCTACTGGTGCACTATGATGCCAAGAAAATCTTTACCAGGTTGCTAGCCAGCTGTGCTAAAAACATTTGGTCAAAATTGGGATTCAATTTTTCATTAGACAACTACATGGACTCGGTACGTTGCCCCACTAGCACTATCTTCAGCATGTCGATCAACTTAAATAAAGCTGCATTACACCAAGGTAAAACAGGTTTGCATACACGACCTTCTTTATCTCTATATACATGTATAAGGTGTAAAGTCTCGGACGTAAATTACAAGGAGACGTTCTGTGTGGAGGTTGGTTAAACGATTTTAAATAAATAATTACGTTAAAATCCATCATTTGTTATTTCTGTTTTTAAAAATACAACGTAGTTTAAGTTACAATGTAAGTAAACCTGCTAAACCTCCTCGGATGCTATTTGCAGCTTATTTTACAGTTACTTATTCTTTCATTAATTTAATTTTACTTTCATTTTTTCCTTATTAAATCGCTGTAAAACTTTCATACTTCGGTGAATGTACATGTATATACCCCACCACATGCACCTCCGGTGCTGAATTTGGGTTAAATGGGGTAAATTAAATTGAAAACTATTAAATTGAATTCAGTTGAAGTGATCCTGGAAGAAATCCAGTCATACTAAACTCAAATAATATATAAAAAAGAAAAGTACGTCTTTTGTATTTACCGCTTATTTCCAGATTTTTTTTTTCTTATCATCGCTCGAATCATATTAAGTAAAAGGGTTGAAAGGTATGATCACTTTCCCAGAAGGAACATCGTTGTTCGGGAAGCCTGGTCAGTGTCAAGGTGGAGAAAATAAAACTGGCAAAAAGCTGAAATTTGTAACGTCGTTTTGGTTATTTTGATATAGATTTTCTCGACCCCAGTCGCGCAATTTGTGTCTAATAAAATGCTCGACTCGGGGCCAGACAGAGGGCGTATAAACGAAATGATAAAAGCAGGAATGGCTTCCGAGCGGCAACGAATAAATTTTTACAGCTACAGAGAAAGAAAAAACTAAATTCGGCGGCAGAAAAACGCAGTTTTGGTATCAATTATAAATAGGAGCGGAGATTCAAAATTGTCAACTGAGGGGAGAGTAATTGCGTTTAATGTGAATTGAGCGAAACAATAAACCCGGTTTGATTTGGGGAAAGACAGCTTTGAAGACAGTGGCGCTCCCTGGGGGGACGGAAATCCCCCTGAAAATAAAGCCAGAAACTGAGGCGAGCTTTTATGGGCTTTTGCAGAAGAGATCCTATTGGAGCACATGGTGTTTAAGGGCGAATGCTGCATGGGGCTGAACCCCAACCCACTCGGGTAAAGGCATGAAATTCAAAATTTCGGATCATAATCGTGGTTTTATTGGCAGAACTCCCTCAGCCTACACGTGGTGCTTAGGGGATGGATATTGGGGAATTTTAAAACCCGAGCATAAGCATTAACTCGATGAACACATAGAGCATCCGCTCCCATCGAATATCATGAATACAAGAAAGTTTACTTTTCGTTTAAGGCCCATTGAAAGTGAGTTGTGTCGACTTTTGGGACACCCTGCACAAAATTGCGAAACTCAATTTCTCCTTTCCCGATCAACATATTAAAATATTTTTTTTGTAAATATTAAGAGGGACTTGCGTTTTATTAGATGTGCTCTTTGACAACTTGTGGAAATTCATATGCTATTAATAAAAACGATAATTCTATTTTTGACTTTTTATTTTGCTTTATGAGCGATAGATGGCAGCACCTGCCGTCTGAATGGGAATATAAGAGATCTAGAATTTGGAACAATTCTGAAAACGAAATGTCTTTTAATTTTACATAGTCCAGGAACTTATTATCAATATAAACTTCGAATTAAGACATTTAGTTTCATTTGAAGTTATCTTATCCGTCCAAAATTACGTAAATTCAATTGCAAAAAATCACTTTTCATGGGCCTTAATTTCATTTTCTGGATTAAGCTAAGAAGATGTTTACTGCAACTCCAATGGATGACAGTGGAAGCAATAGTTGCTCACCAGACACTATAATTTCATTTCGAGGAGTTGCTCAAACCGATATGAAGCATAAACTTCAAAACGTACAGTAAGGTCCCTATCATCCCTTCTGACGTCATTCAGTAGTTGGAATCGTATCAAAAATGAAGATACGCATAGCTCTCCAAATTGGTTTTGCGCGTGGAAATCAACGTTGAGTGCTGTTAAATAAATAAATGAGAAACAAAGGATCTAGCCAAAGGCTCGAGATAAATTAGAGCGAAATTTGATTTGGTTGATGAGCATTTCCCTTTGCATTCGCCATGCAGCCAGGCTTCCTTCGCAGTACACCACAAATAGGATTTTTAAAACGAAAATGGCTGATAATTGGTACAAAAGGCATTTTTTGGAACATCTTGCCATTTTCGATATAGGGTCTCAAAGATGACGCTCGTCTGCTGGGATTTACCAACTTCAATTACCATCTCCCTGTAGCGCCCTAAAACAATAGGGGGAGCTTAGGGTCGCATTTGGCGAATATTTTTTTCGCACGTAATTCTCATTATTTTCGGTAAAACCGCCGAAATAAATAAAACGTCTTTGTGACGAGGCTGAGAGAGCAATATGAAAAGGGATAAGCGAGTCCGCATTTTAATTAAACGCAAATTGCACGCACATGTAAATAAGAAGACGAGCGTATCGGATGCACGGGGATGAAATGTTTTCATTAGAAAAAGACCGGTTTACTTAATAGCTGAAAACGTGTCGTAAAATAAGGAATTTAAATAAACTTCAGCCATGCTGAGTAGCAAATTTATGACAACGTTTTTCATAATATCCCCTTGCCCAGATAATGCATCCATGGCGAATACATGTACATGTATTTGAAAATGACTTTTTGCTTATTTTGGTCCAGAGCGAACTTGCATTGAAATATTCACGATTTTCATGCACTGAAATCAACTCAGCCTTAACGAAGAGAAATGTCGAATTGAGGTTTGGGAGTATTTCGTTATCTTAACTGAAAATATTCCAAAGCAATTTAAGCAATGTGGTTTCCTTGCTTTTGTATCATTGGCAATATTCCAAATTTCCAGTCTTATGTCTCAAAAAGATTTCAATTTTTCATGCTTAACATGTACATGTACGTTCTAAGGTTTAATATGGCATCATTCCCCTATACTTTTTGAATGGTCCTCTATAGCGGTGTGATCTTGCAAGAAGACCTACATGTACATCGAGCGTCGTTATAGGATTTATTTGTCAAGATTGATGATAAGTCATGAACAGAATTTCATTGTGGGCCAACTACCTGCAAAAGCATTGTAAATGCTCGTGTCTTTTATAGAGATTAAATCAATTAATTTCCACTAGGCTTCCACACAATGCGGAAAAAAGGCTACGTACGCTGCACTACTCATTAAATTAATAGACTGCACAATTTTTAATCATATTTCGATCCTGTGCCTCCTGGCTCCTAATCACCGATAGCTCACGTATTAAATTTTCAATGAAATTCCAGCCCCGTTTTCTGTTTATCCCGGTCTCATCCCTTGCAGGTTGAATTGTTCATTTTCATTACTTGATTGTTGGCTCTCTTGCCATCGTTACATTTATTATGAAGTACGCAATTAAAAAAACTGCTTCTGACACTTTCAACCCTCACGAGCCTATTGATTAACGCAGGAGAAGAAACCCGAGTAACTTAATAAAAACAAATCTCCTAAGCAGAAAATTTGCATTGTTTATTACTGTGCATGTACGGCAGCGATGCGGTAAATGTCGAAGTAACTTGGAGAAATTAATGCACACCAAAAAAATCACAATGAATATCCATTCCTACTTTTCGTAATACTTTTGATAATTTATATTAAGGTAATAAATAATAAATAAATTCGGTTTAATAACTGAATATATTATATGCTTATGGAAATCAAAGATGGTTTGGAGCATAAAAATTGGTTAAAATGAAAATAATTCAAAATGACCTCATTTGTGAAATTGGGGAAAATGAATTTTGCTTATTTTATACAGGGTGACTGCACTTTCACAATTTTTCATTTCCCAGATTTCCAGGTCATGATATATCAAATTCTCCTTACTTTCGGACAGTAACAGTAACTTTCCTGAGTTTTTTTTCTTTCTGAACACTGTTACTGTTAGAAGAACTGTACGAACATGTACTGTAAGAACATGTTTATAATCACTAACTACACATGCCCGTTGACCTCTGGATTTTGCATTAGAATATCCAGTGATTGGTTGGTATCAACATACTGTGTTGTCATTGTCACTGAATGACGTTGAAAGCATTTTTCTTGATTTGGAAAAGTTCGGTATGGATAAGAGCGCTTCTTTATTTGGTTGAAAACATTTAGCACGGCAGCGAATGCATTTTCCTTTAGTTGAAGACGTTCGTTTTAAACAAAATTGCGTCATTTTGGATGTCGCGAGCGCCATCCATGGAACGATGGCGAAATCACCCACAAGAAAATGGCGTCAGAATGAGATCATATCCAAAATGATTAATGGAAACAATCACCTACTTAAAAATTGACCATAAGTGGATGGACGCCATGCATCCAGCGCCCCCCGTGCTCGAAAAACTATCAGAGCCCGAGTATTTCGCTGGGATTTCCAATGAGAACGAACAGCTGGGAATCGCTGCGCTGGATGGCAATCGATTTCGACGATACCTTATCTTTTGGCTCCCTTTTCAGTCGTCATGTGTGAACAGAAAAAAAAGTGCGAAAAATGCACGCACATAGTCCCAGTCGATGAGAATTGGATCACTGAGATAACGAGGTGGCGCTGCTGTGCTGTACTATCACTTGAAGACACGAATGACAGTGGTGACGACTGGAAAAGATGTCACACACTTTGCTCCCTATCAGCTGACACGGATCTCATGACGAGCAGCGATATCGCCCCCTTGCGACGCCCAGGAATCCCGCTGCCAATAGAGGCCACTGCGGTCATCAATGCAAATACAGTAAAGTCCCTGCAATGAGAATCCCGGAATTGTCACGCATTCACCATTTCACCTCCACGATGAACGTTTTCAATGAAAGAAAAATGCATTCGGTGTCATTACGGAATATTGTCAGCAAAATAAAGATGCATTCCCTCCATGCTGGCCGTTGCTAAACCTTTTCAATTAAAGAAAAATGCGTTCGCCACCGACCGTGCTATGGTCGTCTCGGCAAAAGAACGAAAATTCGTACAGCCAATCAGAGCGATTCGGCTTATCGATGTACTGTTTCAGGAGTTTCAGCGGTAAGAGGAAAATGGCTGCCATGCTCGATATTACATTACAGGATGGACGAATCGCAAACAGGAAATTGCATCCTATTGGTCTGAACGACGCCATTTTTTCATTCTTTTGCCGAGATGACTTTAAAGGTTTTAAACTAAGCAGAAATAAATTCGGTGTTACTGCCGAACGATTTTAAACTAAAGAAAAATGCATTTCGCCACCATGTAAGCCAATCGCCAAGGAGCAGTTTTTGTGACGTGATTTCCGTCAGCTCACGCGCGAGGCACGTAACCATGGCAACCGTGGAACGTGGCTTCGAAAGTCTGCATTCTAAAAAAATGGCCGCCGCCTCCATGTTTGCCAGATTTATCAAATTACATCATTTGATTAAAATTGTAAATGGTGAAATCAGCGATATTGCGAGTTCAATAACGATGAAACGAACAAGTTTAGCAACGAAGTTTCCGTTTCCACAATCTCCGCTGTATCGAGCAACTCCAAAGGTAAGCCAAGCTGTAACTGCTCAATGCTGTGCATCTGGCATGAAACTACTGTATCCCCTCAAATAGTCAATCAATTGAAAAGCCCAGTATCGTTTCACTTCACTGTTGTCCTACAAACTGCAAGATCGAGACGAAAATGCGAAAAAAAATTTGCCCGGAAGTATCTGAAGAGGCCATAGGTGGGCCCCCTGGGCCCCAGGCAGGGCTAGGCCACGACCCCTCGCATGGTTCTTAATTGCAATTGTCGGATTAAACGCTCGCCAATATTAATAGGACATACAATTCGGGTTTTTGAAAAGCTAGGCAGGCGGACGAAAACGAGGCGAAAATCAATAATCCAGAGCGCGATAAACTGGGCAGATTAGCAGCGCCGTCTGCATTATTTTCACGCGGAAAAAGGCTGCGGCTCCGCGAAATTTATGCTAAACAGCTGGGTTTTTAATCGATAAAACGCGTTGCAGGAGAGATGCAGAAAGGATAAAAAACGTCTAATCTTTTTGTTAAGTTCGTCTTTTAAAAGACAGCAAAACGCCGAGTGCGGGCGCCGGATTTATTGAGGCCCTAAAAATGATGAGCATGTTGAATTTATGCCGTTTATGCCTTGATTGATGCGAATCCATTATGAGAGGCTCGTGACGGAAGTGCTTCCATCACGATTACAGCCCATAAAACACGCCGCAAATTCATAATTCGGTCCCATGTTATATACTGCAGGAGGGCGCTAAAACCCGCTTTACATGCATGCCATATACCTGAAGTGAGATGATGTCGAAAAGTCACACGATGACGTTTACAGTAGCAGTCATGGGATGCTTCAAATAGTTTTCAACCACTAAGAGCTCTCTCGAGTCTCATTGCAGTGAAGAATGCTCCATGGGAAAGCAAATCAACCAAACCAGTCATGAATGACTTTCACTTATACAGGAGATCATAAAGTGATACCCTCATCACAATAATTCATTAACTGTTAGAAGGAAAAAACTTTGGAAAAGGGCAGAAGAACTTGTTTTCTGTCATGGTCACAAGACGTGCATAGAAAAACCCTCAAGATTGTGGCTGGTATCATGTGACTAAAGTCGCACACTAGATTACTGCTCATCTTAACAACAATCCTTTAGTTTTAACACATGCAAGAGTAGTAAGAATACGCAGTAAGATAAGGGAAATAAATGGACAATGCATTTCAATGGCATTAGTAACTTAGAAATTACAAACATACTGTACTCATTGAAATTGTAAAATTAGACTTAGGGAAATTGCATAACCTAGCTTATAAAGTGGCTACTATGACCAAAACTTTTGGCTTAAATGCAGTTTCCCCTCGTTAATCAACCGCGAAACTTTTCTTGCAGCCTACAACGTTACTAGAACCGAAAGATTCTATTGAGTGTAACTAATTTATTTATACACTAGGAGCTGTGTTTCCGTATGGTTTTCGTTTAGATCTGCTCCAGTTTCGACTTCAGTTCATTTTTTTTCTCCAAACATAGCAGAAAAGGAGCCAGAAGGACGCGATTTCCACCCGGTTAATAAATTCGGAAATTAATAGTTCAGAAAAACGAGCAAACGACGCCTACAAATATTCTCCAAATTTTCCTAAATCTTGTAAATCGCCATCGCCAAATGCAATTCACTAGGCCATCAAGCACAGCGAACCAGCTGACTTTGTGCAACTACACTGTATGATGCTGAAATTTACGTTCTGAATTAATGATATCGACGAAAATGTCCACACTTTGCCAAGACATTATACCCATGCAAGGAGTAGCTTACTTTGAAAACCTGCTTGGGGTGGTTTGATCTATGCCAAGCAAGTTCAATTCGCTGCAAATAGCATGGAATCAGTGACTTCCTGTTTCTTGCGTTTGAGGTACATGTAAATGTAAACCAGAAGCAGCGAATTAATTAAGCTACCCAACCCCCAAATATTTGGTGACCAAGGGAAAATAATGCTGTGTCTGGTTTTAGCAAAGTCAAGATTAACCACACTCCCAAGGCCCGTGGTGCATTTTATGAAGCAGAGGATTCTAGGTATTTTAAGGCATGTCGTGCAAGCTCACATCTCTATAGTAGAACCACGAAGTGATGGAACTGGGCTGAAAGCGCCGACAAATAGAATCCAATCGCCAGTTTGCGATTGACTAAGTCTGGTATTTCGCATACAGCGCCACTGGTGAGAGGAAGGAGCTCAACAACACAAAAACATTGGAGGCGCTTCAGCTCGAGGCGTCAGCCATTTTCCTTTCAACAACTGAAAACCAGGAATCCCTACTCGATAAGCTACACCTCTCTGATTGGCTGTCCTTCAGTTCCATCAGTTCGTATTTATACTATAGTCAGTCAATGCAAGGCAACACGATTTAGTTTAACTTAAAAGCTTACATTCAAGTTTAACATAGTGAGAGAAAATTATATATACTGTAGATTATTTTCAATTTTAATTAAGGCGTTTAGATCCACTTTTTGTAACGCTACTTCATCCTCCTTTTGAATTACTACACCGTAATTGTCCCTATCAAACACCCGTTACGTGCAGGAGTCGGGGTCATTGTCTCGTAGTGAATTTAAGTTGCGTTTAATGCACCTTCTCGCGTCGGTTGCAGGCCACTCGAAAATCAATGCAGTGAACAATAAAATTAAAATAAAAAAGAAGCAAAATTAAATCGATGAAAGCTTAACGGCGCTTCGGAAATTTAAGTTCAAGTTTGATTCGCCATAAGTAAATATTATACCGTTTGTGGCATAATATGGCCTTAGTACATGTACAAGTATGTATAAAAGTATAATTCCCCTGCACTGCCGAGGAAGATATGGCCTTAGTACATGTACAAGTATGTATAAAAGTATAATTCCCCTGCACTGCCGAGGAAGATATAATTGAAATGGGTTAAGCTATAATTGTAATGCGGAATAGGAACAAAGTTGACCGCATTCCTTCGCATAAATCTCGCACCAACAATCGCTTTGACTTGAATTACAATCGCTAGGCAAACCATGGAGATTTTTTTATTTCTTCTTTTTTTACCCCTTCAACAGTTTAATGGCTGACCTCTCGGTGTTTGCTCAGCGACAAATTCCTACTCGTGTTTTCCGCAAGTTGACACCCCGTAATGGTTGACCAATTCGAGCAGCCTGAGGGTAGTTCACGAAGTACGTACACAAACTTTATGGAACTATTGAACTCATCACATGCAAGAAAATATGTTAAGACTGGCAAAATGTCTCCCATCGAAACCAACAATACGTTGACACAGCTTTGTTTGGTTAGTGCTGTTGTAGTGTTCCGATGACGTCATCGGTTATATACGTGTAGCTGCCATAAACAGCTGTTCACAGCACGAATATTGGATGTAAACATCATTAGTTCAACTTAAGCCTAGCTAAAAACAGTTGAGGTTACTTGAAAATCACAAAAGATGGCCGCCAGAAAGTGTCCAAATATTTGGTGGAAGTATATATACATTTAGTTAACGTTGTTTGAAAACTTCCAAATTCATGAGTTGGGAGAAATGTTTGAAACCGGAAAGAATGTGTGCCAAATACTTACATGGGGCTACGTGAAATATTTTTTTTGACTAATTTCCTTCCTATTTTAAGTTTTCTGGTCACTTAATCCTGTCGTGATTTGAACACCCACTCGTGGCTGACGTCACACCCCTTCTAACCCATAATGGCTTCAAACACGTAAATGGGTCATCCTAGGATTTATGATAGCAATAAACGTCGCCAGTCAACTAATACACTGGCCAAATTTAATTTGCACATAAATACAGTAACCGTTTTCTTTAAATTCAGTTCAAACAAATGAAAATTATGTCCATTGTTGGAATAATCCAAGTTTTTGAATTAAAAAATAATATATTTTAATTCCCCTAAAAGTGTCACGAAATGAAAATGAATTACGATGACGAGTATATGCGAAAACGTTGCCTCGCAGCAGCGATTTTTATTACAAATTAAAGAAAATACAGTCACAGAGCGTCCATTTTTCCATTTTGGTAACCGGTTTATTTCCTTTTCTTTCTCATAGCGATAAAATGAAAAAAGAAAAATAAACATGGCGGCATTAATTCGACGATGACGCTTTTTATACATAAGAACTGGTTCAGGGGGTGGAGAAAACAGGCAATGATAATAACTTAACAGTTGCCCTCATAATACGATCTAAAGGAAGGGGGAAGGTTAGGAGCGCCCTCTGGAAGGCCATGCCTCCTAACCAGTAAAGGGTTTGGATTCATCCTAACCAAGAAGTGCCTCCCAGCGAGCAAAACAGATCTTGTAGGGGGCGCTTCTCGTCCTCTCAAACAGGAGCGATTTTCATAAAACAATTTTATACAAACAAAACAAAACAAATGATCATCACTTTTTCATTGTTTTTAAGAAACTTGGCTATACAGTACACAACCGCCTTAGCCTTAAGTATCAATTAAATAAAAGCGAGTCTATAATGGGTCTATATAAAATACTATACGTAAATAAGACAATGTTGGTCAGAAATAAATATTGTTACAATGAATGGCAGATTGGGTCTGAAATGACTGATAACTTTGATCAGGCGTTTTCAGCACATACTGAATACAGTAACTGAAATGCATTAAACGACGATTAAGTCGCTGGTACGTGTGCACCAATTCGGATGTCTAAGAGGTTTATTAATTGTAAATATGGGTTAGCTTACTGTGTCATTTATCCAAATCATTAAGGACCTAAAGAAGTCAAATTCGGAGAATTTAATGGTTGATAAACAATAATTGTGCACACGACCAATCGACAGGAAAGTAAGTCCAGTTTTTAACGCCGGTTACTCAGTATGTTAACTGTTGACAATTTTAAATTTGCCTGAATTTCAACAAATTTGATACATGGAAACTTATAGGAAATTGAGTGATAAATAAACTGGTCATTAAATCGACCAAAATAAAAATAAATATGAGCAGCGGCCACCATGATTGCGTTTGAAGAATAATTATATAAATAATAAGAATTAAATATTTAACAGTCGATTAGATCAAACCATGTTGGTGATTCTTGGAAAAATCGACAGGCAATCAATTCAACGGCTGTTAACACTAAAACTCTACACAATCGCTGGTTAAGTCCCAACCTTATTTCAGTTTAATTCCACGCTAATTATCAGGTCGGTTTCCCAACACGCTCCGTTAAACTTAACCGGCGATTTAGACACTGACTGTTGCTTTGTCCACCTGGGTTCCCACCAGTCTGCGTTTCTAAGGACTTAAAATTATTTGTTAAGGACCTTGTAAATCTCATCTTTTTTGTTTGGCACATGCCGACCTAACATTTTAATGTGTTTGTTTGGTTTTAAAAGTCCAACTTGTAGATCTTGCCATTAAAACTTGTACTGTTGTTGTACACATCAGACAGTACATCGGAAAGACAAGTTTGAAATTTGGGTGAAAAGAAAATTTAGAAGTTTAGAAGGAATTGTATAAGTGCCCTTCAAAACCAGACGTAAATTCAGGCAGTTCTCAAGGACTTTCCAGGACGCTGAGAACCCTGTCCAAACAATTGATTTTTACCAACAGATTTAATGTTATTGACGCTGGTGTACCGACGACGGAGAATCGCGGGTTAAGTTTAACTGGGCGGAGTTATTGGTCGATTTGTGCGCCTTAACGTGAAATTCGGACACGTTAACAATTATGGTCTCATTTTGATTCTGTTTATGCTGCGATGGCACCTGGATGGCAAAATGGCATTTCTGCGTGTGGGGTACGGCATATAAAAATAAACAATAACATCAATGTTGCCCGATCGCACCATGCGCCGTTAAATTTAATCGACGATCGCGCCCGATCACAAGCCAATATTCAAATAATGTTGCACCATTGCAGATTAAATGACATGTCAGAAAACCATGCTGAAAAAACTGGAGGTTTCCCTAGGATTTTTCTTAACTGTTGCTTAACCAATCACCGATTAAATTCTGACAAGTCATGATTTAATGTGGAGCGGTTTATAAGCAGCAGTTAAACTACCTGAAACGTTAATTGCCAATTAAACTGGGCATTCATTTTGGACTGGAAATTACATCGAGCCGAGTATTAAAATCAGCATCTGCATGACTTATGTAATCACAGCATTTCGTAGTTGAAATCATCAATCACACCATCATGGCGCAACCGCCGATTAAATTTAACGGGCCGTTAGTGAGTTTCTCGTAGCCAAACCGCAGTTAGCCACGTGTCCAAATCGTTCTTGCAGCCCCGGAAACCTCCTATCACTGATGATGATACCAATAATAATCGTAATCATAATAATAATAATGTAATCATAATGATAATAATATAACTTTCACGGCGATAATAGTAACTATGAACTGCAGGGGCATTTCCGTCGGTCAAGTCCCGGTGAGACGACATTGTTCTCGTTCCCGTTCTCACTCTTCTGATCGCAGTTTGATTGAAAGAAAAGCCAACGATTATGACGTCACTAGGACTCCAGCGAGGCAATCAGGCTGTGGAACACGACGGACTGCAGCTCGCCGAAGATGGACAACTGGCCGCAAGAGTACTGCGAGTACTGCTTCTCGTACTCGGACACCAGGTGGCTCCGGCTGCGTTCTTTGGCGTGCTGCGACTGCTGCTGCGACGCACTGTCGCCCAGCGGCTTGTCCTCCCTGTCGCCAGGGGTCGCTCTTTGATCACATTTGGCTTTGACATTGTTCGTGGCGAAGCCGCCCGCAGCGCCGCCAGGGGGCGCCAGGCCGTAGTGCTCGGCGCCCGTTCGCAGCCTCTTGGCGCCAGGGGGCGCTCCGTCAAGGTCCGACTGCTCATCGCGCACCAGGTTCTCCTTGTTGCTGTTGCAGCAGGAGGACGCCTGCAGCGCCCCCGTGGCCGTTTCCTTGCAGTCCAGCACCGAGGAGGAAGATGAACAGGAAGAAGAACAGGAAGAAGAAGAAGAACTCGAAGAGTAGCACGGAGAGGACGAGGGCGAGGGGCGCTTCCGGCACGGAAAAGCAGCTTCCGGTAGGCAGCCGGTGTGGCCAGCGCCCCCTACCAGCAGCCCCACGGGCACCGGGCGGTGGACCTCGGGGTAGCGGGCCATCTTCTCCTCCCTGATCTCCTTGTGCAGCCTCCGGACGGTGTTGTTGACCAGCACCGAGCGGCAGAGGAACAGTTCCGGGTCCTCGATCCGTCGCAGCTTGCTGATGCTGATCTTGAGCACCTTCTTGCGCTCCTCCTTCCAGCGCAGCTTGGAGTTCCACAGCATGGAGATCCTCCTGGGCGGCTGGAAGAACAGCTCCTCTTCCTCCTCCTCCTCCTCCGGCTCCTCCTCCTCCTGCTGCTGCTTCCGGTCCCGCTTGATGACGTCGAAGTCGTCCGTCTCCATCTTGCTGCTGGAGTCGCCGCCCAGAAGTCGACTCTTCAGGTCGTCCGACACCAAGGAGGAATCTTTTGAGAGAAAGTGGACGAAAATAGAGAAAGGTCAAACACTGTACTGATGAAAGAGACATGCAGAATGTGACATCCGAATTCCGAACGAGGCTTGTCTATATACGGTGTCGATGTCTGGTCATATCTGGTCAGGTCAGACATGGCCATCTACAAGTTTTCTCCAATGAAAGCGACTCTATAATGCCCTCAAGATGTGATCAAGAGGGACCTCAAAATGGCGACCAGTGGTCAATTCAATTCAACTCAGTACCTTGCACTCAGAACTTGCGTAGGTGTAATCTCTCAATTCAATTGATGCATCAATCCATCAACTCAATATGGCGATCAAGAGTGATCAATTCAACTCAGTGCTCTACATGTACAGTAAGCATGTATTATAGTGTGTAATCCATCAATCCATAATAATAATAATAATACAATGAGGCTCTCGAGAATGGTCTCAAGATACCCATGAGTGCAGTCTCAAAGACCAAAAGGAACCCTTGAGCCAACAGAAACTACACTCGTATTAATCTTTAAATGAGCTGTTGCCAATTTCGTCCGCTAGATGGCCCTGGCAGCGCCTTCCATATCGATCGACTTCTCGCATATCATTACAGGCAATTTTGTTCCCCATCAATTTACGCGATAATAATTGTCTCTTTTGACGAAAATCTATTTGTTTAACAATTGCGACTGCATAATATATACATCAACTATAGCTCAACGATATATCTGGCTGCAACATCGAACAAAAAAACCACGCCTAAAACTATTTGCATTTAGATTATCCTAATATTTGTGCCCGGATTTTTGAAATCACAACAAATCGCGGTCGGACGATTCGAGGGGGTGCTCGAAAGGTTTGCACGATTAAACTTATTCCCAAAAAGCATCTCGCGAAGAATTGGAGCAGCAGGCAGAGGGCGCCACCACCGACCGCATATTAATAATTCAGATCCGGCCTAGTTTCCCCGCTTTTGGTGGAAATTAAATCGAAATAAAAAAATCGGCTCCGAAATGACACCAATTTAAGCAAATTGCATATTTCCGAGATTGCATTAGGCCAAACAACATAACAAAACCAAAAAAGATGCATTTTTACCAAACTCATAAAAATGCATTAGCAAACGTCAGCCCAACACACAGGTAAATATAATATGGAAAAATGGCGTCTAAAAGCGTACAAAAAAACTGGGAATAAAACACGGTAACCTCGATCGAACGTGACCCACTACCGAATTTTTCCTACCCGAAAATAATTATTGTCGTTTCAGACGACACCATTCGGGCCAGTTTTATTTTGGCATTTGCTGTACTATGACGATAATATTGTTGTTGCATTGACTGCAACATAAGATGGAAGGGTATGACTTGAATAAAAAATTTTAAAAATTAAAATGGCGCATCGAACGTGCCACGAAAAAATTGGACAAGGGAAAACAAAACGTCCTTCACGACCCTGCACAGCATTGAAATGCGGTTTCACCTTCTGGTCCGTCGTTTATGCGCCAATTGAACAGGTGGTTCGCAAATTTGCCATCAGAGAATATAAGGCAGTATAGAGAGGTTATTTCGACCTAATTCGGGCCAGTCCAAGGCAGTGCTTCCAATACTTTTTCCCCAACTACCCAAAATCCACTTTACCCATCATTAAGTCGAGTGTCATGCTTACATGTTAGTTACAGCAACTAACTTGTTTGGTTTAGACGCCTTGAATCAAGTCGCCCAATGGCAGATTATCGAATCACATCACCTTAGGTTAAGGTCTCTTAAGGCCCATTGAAAGTGATTTTTTGCGATTGAATTTACGTAAAGATAATTTCAAGTGAAACTAAATGTTTTAATTTGAAGTTTATATTGATAGTAAGTTCCTGGACTATATAAAATGAAAAGACATTTCGTGTTTAGAATTGTTCCAAATTCTAGATCTCTTATATTCCCATTCAGACGGCAGGTGCTGCCGTCTATCGCTCATAAAGCAAAATAAAAAGTCAAAAATAGAATTATCGTTTTTAACGTCATATGCATTCCCACAAGTTGTCAAATAGTACCACCAATGGAAATTTGAACGTCCCTACACCAGCAACACTTGCATGTTTAAGCGGATTAAACATGAACATATTTTCAAACTTTTCAACTTTGGGGTTTTCCCCTAGCGGAGCGGATCCGGATCAAATTGATTTGTTTTCGCGTCTGATCGTGAAGACGAAAGCAATGCAAGGCGTCAAAAATTACGTCTTATTAAAGCATAACCCGGCGGAAAAACGACATTTCCATCAATGAAACGGATGACGTCACTCGTTCACTTGCGTGACGTGACGAAAACAGCCGGAAGTCGTCGAAATCATCGACTTAAAAGCTAATAATACGCACGAGGAAAATAGGCTGGCTTTGCATCTGGCAAACCAAAATCATAACTTTTGTAAAGTTTAGGATTGGCATTCCTATAACTGACAAAACTACTAGGAAGGTTTGCGAGATGACGTATTTTTTCAGAAAATTCAACACTTGGCCAGCCTTGATGTTAAGCACCCTGCTGAGACCCCTCTTAATTTGCAACTGGATTAAGATCATGTTCACAGACATGGTATCACCACGTTCTGAGTGAGCTCGTGATAGCTAATTTTCAATTCAACGCTGCCAGTCAATATTTACTCGCAGCTTTGGCATGTACTGCACAGCCTTTTATCATCTCTTCGTCATAATTTCCAGTCAAAACTGGCACAGCACCCCCCAAAAATGGGGTGCTACGAAATCGTCCCGACAGCTGCTCGCCACCGCATTTATTGATCCTTTATTTTGTGCAGTGGATATAAAAAGGTTATTTCGAGTGTGTGTTTTTGGATGCACTTTCGTATTTTTAATAGGCACGTAATACATGGTGCTGACACAAACTCTCCCAGCAATTTCAAATAAAAATTACACGAATAAAAAATTATTCCACAGTGTTACACTATGGAATTGTAAGTATCGAAATTTGTGAGTTAATGCCCATTGAAAGTGATTTTTTGCAATTGAATTTACCTAATTTTGGACAGCTAAGATAATTTCAAATGAAACTAAATGTCTCAATTCGAAGTTTATATTGATAGTAAGTTAATCCTGGACTATATAAAATTAAAAGACACTTCGTTTTTAGAATTGTTCTAAATTCTAGATCTCTTATATTCCCTTTCAGACGGCAGCTGCTGCCATCTATCGCTCATAAAGCAAAATAAAGTCAAAAATGGAATTATCGTTTTTATTAATATCACATGCCTTTCCACATGTTGTCAAATAGTACCACCAATAAAACGCGAGTCCCTCTTAATGTTTACAAAAAAAAAATATTGTAATATGTTGATCAGGAAAGGAGAAATTGAGTTTCGCAATTTTGTGCAGGGTGTCCCCAAACTCACAACGCACTTTCAATGGGCCTTAAGTGTCGTGACAACATACAACTGTACTACTTGAACGTCCCTAAATACAGAGTCAAATCTCCAAAGCGTTTTCAATCATTCACGACTTTGTGGACGCCCCCATTTTGATTAATTTCTGTTGCCTAATTAGTCCCCGTCAATTAATCAAGTCGTCCATCGAGCCAACAGTAACCCAACTCCATTCGTTCCCATCATTGCAGCGCGACACATTAAATAATGCTAAACTCCAAACACGCTTTAATGGAATCCGCGAAGTAGAAAAAAAAACGAGCATGAGCTTGAAATATTGTTATTGCATTACGCATTCGCGTGCTATAAATACATGCACCGCTGAATTAATAATTTATTTATAGGCATTTATATGCCCGGCTCATCCCTTATCAGCTAGCTGCCTCTCCGCCGAGAAAACCCAATTCGGAAATTAAGAAAAAAGCTCATAAAGCATTTAGAGGACGCGATTTTACACGCCAAAAAGAGTGGATTTGCTGTCGTGTTTTTAAGGCCCAATTACACCTACCCCAAATTGTCATTATCGAGCAGGCAGCGAGTGTCTATTGAATGTAAACAGCTTTCGAAATAACTCGCTGTAGCCTGCCTAATAAAATTACACAGGAAGCAGCACGTAAGCGTGCCTCATGGCGCCATTTCCTCTAATTGAAAGCCAGAGTGTGACGTGGGTGGTGACGTCACCTCGCCACGTTGTTTCTGCATAATATCACATTAGAGGAGTGGCCTAGGCCAGTCCTGTTACACAATCAGAAAATGCAAGAATTTTTGTTACCAATAATAAATGGAGATTTTGGGCAAAATATGTTCATTTAGCAAACGTTGAAATATTACGTCAAGACACGACATTGTCGAAAGTGCGTTGTGACTTTGGGGACACCCTGCACAAAAGTGCGAACCACAATTTCTCCTTTCCTGATCAACATATTACAATATTTTTTTTGTAAACATTAAGAGGGCTCGCGTTTTATTAGTTGTGCTCTTGACAACTTGTGGAAATGCGTATGATATTAATAAAAACGATAATCCCATGTTTGACTTTTTATTTTGCTTTATGAGCGATAGATGGCAGCACCTGCCGTCTGAATGGGAATATAAGAGATCTGGATTTTGGAACAATTCTAAAAAATAAATGTCTTAATTTTATATAGCGCAGGAACTTACTATCAATATAAACTTTAAATTAAAACCTTTTGTTTCATTTCAAATTTTCATATCTGTCCAAAATAATGAAAATTCAATTGCAAAAAATCACTTTCAATGGGCCTTAACTGGGTAATAATTGCTGAGTTCCCCACGTTCAACAGTTGAATATTGAAATTGATTTTCTCACGACTGCTCGCAGGCACACAGTGGTTGCCCATGTGCAGGGGCAGCGAAATCAAAAAATCAACTTTAACTTCGTTTTTGCACTTTTGAATATCTGGAGCGTGGCACAAAGTAAACCCCGTCCCTATCACAAACGTTGCATACTTTCAAAATCGAGCATTAGTACGCTTATATCAGCACCCCGAGCTGAGTGAAAGTGCAAATCTCAAGTTCACGGGCTCGTCAAGATAAAGAGTCGAATGCACTTTATCATCGAAGATATCAAAGATTAAAACGGTTCAACTACCACCGCTGCCATTTTTATGCATCTCTTTTCGAATCGATTAATACGATATCGATATCACAAATCTATACGTGCTATCAGTCTCGCCTTCAAGTTGGATTAAGCTAGATCCGGTATTGGGGGTGTGATAGATACGACCCAATAACAAATCCGCAATCGAGATTAACAAGGCCGGTCAATTCACGACCATCATCTAGTTACACCAAAACACGGTCAAGTGGCAAACAAAAAAAAAAAAATCCAAACACGATTTTGTACATGCATAAAAAAAAAAATTCGAGAACAATTTCCATTTCCTTCATAACGTGCTCCAAATGTACACAAAATGCCTGTTCGAGGCAAATATATGCGACTGTACTGGACTAGTGTATTGCCAAAAACTCGAAAGTTGCACAATTTTTAATGACGTCATCAATGACCCTAGAACGCCATTGTGGGTGACGCTCTTTGTATTACGAGCAATTAACCTTAAAAATGAACGTTAATGATGCCCTTACTCTGCCGTACCGTACGAAGAAAAATTGCCAAAAATAACCCACCAAAAAAAAGCGAGTGCCAAAGGCGTATGTCGAGGCGATCCCATTGTGCAACCCTTTGCTCTTCCGCATTCACTCAACAATGCTTTTTCTTGCAGGATTCACAAAGTAATTTGATGGCTTCGTGAAGCGCATCAAACGGCAAAAAAATTGGGGGTAAAAGAAAGGCCAATCTGCCAACATAAATGAGATTAAAACCCGTGTTGGAAAACGCACCTTGGTTTCGCCAAATATATACAAAAACGAGAGTTTAGAATGATGGAGCAAACAAACAGTGCATGCACATTTTGAAATTTGATATAAATAGATGGCACACTTATGTTAGAATGTAGAGTTTTGGGCTAAATTGTGCTAAACGTGAATTGTGAATCACATGGGCATAGATACATTTTACACAAATATGCTTGGCCATCAATGAAACTTTGAAAGAAGATAATCGATAAAACTTGGTTATGTCCAACTCTCCGCCTAAGAAATTAAAAATAATCTTGCATGTCCACATGAATCTTTAGTACTCGAGCTTTAAAACTCGAAAAAAGTCATGTAATAGATACATGTTGGTGTGATAATTATGGGCCTACTTAACCGAGGTCAAATATAAAAACAGCAATAATGATTGAAACAGCCAGGATTTTTCGTGAAGTCGTCAGAACTTCGATATGTGATTCTTAACAATTTTAAAAAAGTGGACGTATAATTTGGATTTAACTCCTCAATACAATCAGTAAAGTAACACCAGCGCATGCAAATTGCAGAAGATCGTCGAAGCTTTTAATTGCGACCTCAAACCGTTTCGCTCTTCAGTGTTTTTCTAGCAAGGCAAACATTATTTAGATTTCTATAATTAGACTGGGTAAGCATAAACATTTTTGCGGAATTATCGAAGAGATGCATTTCCAAGAATAGGGGTCTGCGTGTCGACATCGCTATAGCTGGTATTCCCTATTCCTTCCAATAACTGAAAATCTGGTGAAAACTACTCGTCCAAGCAGTGGTGTTGGGGACGACTTATAAAAGCAGACTTGATTCGTACCAGGAATTGCACGCATCGTCAAAACCACCGACGTCATTTTTCACGGAAAAACAGACGTCTGAAATGATGCGTGGATTACGATCAGAAATCATTCCTACGTCATTTGGCTTCTAATTAAATTGTCCAACGGTATTAGACGTGAGCGTGAGTAAACAAGGTGTGCATGTCAGTAATGTATCACTGAGGGATGCCATGGCCTATGACCCCAGCTTCCCAGACGTTTTATTTCATTATCCAAACCCCACTTGAGGCCCATTGAAAGTGATTTTTTGCAATTGCATTTACCTAATTTTGGGACAGAGAAGATAATTTAAAATGAAACTAAATGTTTTAATTCGAAGTTATATTGATAGTAAGTTCCTGCACTATATAAAATTAAAAGACATTTCGTTTTTAATAATTGTTCCAAATTCTAGATCTCTTCTATTCCCATTCAGACGGCAGGTGCTGCCATCTAACGCTCATAAAGCAAAATAAAATGTCAAAAAATAGAATTATCGTTTTAATTAATATCATATGCATTTCCACAAGTTGTCAAATAGTACCATCAATAAAACGCGAGTCCCTCTTAATGTTTACAAAAAAAAATATTTTAATATGTTGATCAGGAAATGAGAAATTGAGTTTCGCAATTTTGTGCAGGGTGTCCCCAAAATCACAACGCATTTTCAATGGGCCTTAAGGCAACAGTAAGTCTGTTTCACCCAATTCAGGTAAAATGTTCATCACATTGTATTTATTTTGTCTTCTGAGACATTGATACCAAAAGAAAAACCATTGCATACTCAATTTTGGGTGATCACACAGGTTTGGGAAGCAGAGACCAATGGCACTTGCCAGTTAGCACCTTTGCACTACCAATCTGATTGAACTTTTTATCAACCTGATGAAATTCATCGGCCATTTTTCACATGTTGCATCTAGCGTTAAAAACCAACAGTATAGAGAGATCTACATGTAGTGGTATGAACCGTTCATGTTACTCGTTTGATAGGCCTATCAGTAATCCTGCCTCAGTAAGTTATCTGCATGTTTACAGTGTTCGCAGCCACCATGGCATCAGCGACCCATCTAACAGCTTCGTTTCTGGACAATTAAAGATTAGTCTGAGTGAAAACGAGGACAATGGCATTTAGCGAGCCATGGAAACAAACCGTCCCAAAAACAGTTTTCGCTGCCAAACGAGCATATTGGGCGATGCGTTTTAAAAATAGCCTCCATAGTTAGGACGCATCGAACGACTATGGCGCATAACCCAAATATTCGGCCAAAATAATTAATAGCTTCATCCAGTCTAAATTTGAGGTTAACCCAGTTGCTCCGGACGACATTGCAGAGCCATCCAGGAAGTAACGTGCGTGGCAGCCACATTTTTGCAGCCATTCCCTGCTTAAATATTCATAAGTTTGGCCAGGCACAGCCCTACGAAGTTCACCTTCGGCATCGCTATCTGGTTAGGTTTCGAGCCGGCATATAGATTTTTTAAACGGTCGGGGGAGAGAGCTGGCAGTTTAACAAACTCTGAAAACCTCAGTATAAGAAGAACCGGTCAGTGGTCGCTGTTGCGAGGTTTAAGGCCTGCTCGTTTTAAGCAGTCAATGAACATGGAGGGAGGGGGGCGAGGTGAAATTCGCACGCTACCAAAAAAATAATCAGAAAAAGGGTTAAAACAAGATGCGAAACAGGAACAGAAGTCAAACAATCCCAAGCCACTGGCATCATTTTCCCATTTAGCCGAGCGGAACAACAGAGCCCCCTGCGGCAACAGAGGGCGAAATAAGAGGGGGTGTTTAAAACGCCAAAACAGATTTTAGACAAATTAAGCACTGAATGAACAAACACTTGGGGGATCCAGGAAGCGCGCATCTCACCCCCGCGACTGGGGCGCCACCTGGTTGTCACCAGCGCCCAGAGCAACTTCTGGGTCTTTTGAGAAATTTGTGATTTATTGTGAAAGGAATTAGTTAGCAACAACATTTGTCGTTTCAATTACCTCCAGTTTGACTTGGTCACATTTCTCCCAAAAAAACACATTTTTGCGAGAGAAAAATTACACTGCAACACATCAAACTTTTGTTTAACAGTATGTCATTACACATAATGTAATACATACACTGCTTTTCGGCAATTTCCCTGACATTTTACGTGATATTTAAAACAATACTGCGGTGTATTTCCACGGTGATATTCTTTTTCAAATACCGAATCGAACGTTGTCGATTTTTTATAATTGTTTTAAAAAAAAATAATAGCAAGCGACCTCTATTTTCCTAACTTTCCCCGGCATTCCAAGACCACTTCAGTAATTTCCCTAGCATCTCACTGAAACTATTTGAAAAAACTTTCATTTTAGAAAATTAATTGTTTTGAAACTAAACAGCCAACTTCGCTACATTCGCTGTCATTAAATGATATTTACATGAAATTTAACATAACGTTAGGCCATTTCATTATTTCCGCTATGTTACCTCGAACAGTAAAAGCTCGCAACAATTGTGTTGGTTGAAAACTCGAGCGTTACCAAACAAATAAACTCGATTTTATTACTTGCCTGGTTATTTATTACATCTTGTTTAGCTTTGGTAGGTAGTCAATAAACCCTTCCCCCTCAGAAGAGGTCGGTTACTGTATATAACTGTTCTTAACTTTTCTCCAAACCAAAATTCAAACAAACAATGGCATTGCAGACTATTAAATTCTGCAGTCGGAGCAGAAAAGGCTGAGGTCACGTTAAATGTTATTGGTGCAACAGGTGACCGCTGACACACTCTAAACACTGTAAACTTTATAAAACAGCCCTGTTTGCTGCTGGGGGGTTTACCATTCATTTTCTGACAATTCAGTTTTTGGTTTTACCAACAAATACACCGTTCTAGCAACTTGTGTTGTCCACACGTAAACACAAATAATGATCTTCATCTTGATCACAATAGGGGGATTTCCCCACCCGTGCCTAAAACGATAATCATGCTCAAACTGGAAATCCGCCAAATATTGTTTGGAAACAGACTTAAGTTTAAACATATCGACAGCCCAACATACTATTGTCGACCTTCCAAAATTATGTAATTTGTGATCTGATAGGGAAAATAGGATTATTTATTAATTACAGTATTGTTTGTCGTTCTCAATTAGTTAATGGCCGTTTCATCAACGGACTAATAGGTTTAATCCTCGTCCGATACCAATCGATAATTTAGGCCCATGGCGCCCTTGCCATGTTAGACAAATCGATAGCATGCCTTAACTAAATTTATTAACTTTATGGGGGACAACTGTGTGCGAGTCGTGAAAAATCAATGACCTTCTTTCGCGCTATATTTACGCCGAACAAACGAAATCCCTGATATATTTCCTAGATTTTTGAACTTAAGTTTCAGCGAGTACGTACTATTAGGAGGTTCAAGAATTATGTCATTATCATTGGGTGGGAGGGGAGTCAAGGTGTTGGCCACATAAATGATGACAGGGGAAGTGGAACAACGAAATTAGTCATTATTTTTAAATGAAAATTAGGGTCAACATTTTTCGCGCTATTTGTGACACACAATTGCGAAAAAAAAATTTTTTTTGCAATAGTGGATTACAAATGTATATTGTAATAAATGTCAACCCAAATTTTTATTATATTAAAAATGAATCGAATTAGGTCAGTGTTAGTCATCTTTTATAGGGGGGGATGGGGACCTGAAAACCACGATTTGCTATGACATAATACATGAACGTTCCCAGGCATATTTTCACGATTTTTGAACCGAAATTTTCCATTACTCCCCTAGGCCCCATATCACTCGGCGCATCTCTGCTAACATGGGGCTACATGCCATAGGGTACGTTCCAGCTACTAATTTCAGCTAGACGAGATGCATTGTCCAGTAATTTTGCAACAGCGACTCGCAGTTGGTTAGTTTACGAAGTCCTACTTTAATTACGTTGGGCAAAAAAATATTGGGTTGAAGCCAGTAAGCCAATTAGTGGCAAAAATGCGCCAAGTAGGCCTAAACCCGATTTGATTTAATACGCCCCATTTTAATGCTACCATAATTCAAAAAACAAAAGGTAAAAAAAAAAGTTTCGTGTCTGTGTCCAGTGGCGCAGCCAGCATCGATTCGAATTGAAATAACGTTGGAAATTGTTTATAAATATAGCGAGCAAGGCAGGCTCTAGCTGTGCACGATACGAAGTTTCCTCTAAAAATAGCTTCACAGCCTGGGTGAAAGCGAAGCCTTGAGAGAGATCTCAAAAACACGATAAAAATGATTTCATGAAGGGAGGCCACCCTTCAAAATCGAGGCATTATCCCTTTCGAGTTAATCAAGAAAGATTTCTAGATTTTCACCACCAGCAGCAGCCTTGAGTTCAATTTGAAAATTAACATCCATTAATCAAGTGAAATCGAAAATCGACTGTGATTCGTGCAATGCGTGGCAATTAAGTATACCAAGTATGACAAGTATGACAAGTCGATGTTTAAGTGCACAGATACCGTATGACCAATTTTATTCGCTATTTCTTAACCATTTACTTATGTGTCATTCTGTGAAAATTCGTCAATTCCATTCTTGTTTCTAAAAATTTTAAATATCATTCCTATACGTACGTACTTGAAGGTGAAATTTTAACAAAACCTTGCATGCAGCTTTCACTACTTGTGATTTTGGATTGTGCATGAAAGAGGTTTTGGCATAATAAGGGAAGATAGGCCTTTCAGAATCTTAGTTCATGCTCCAATTCACGGCATCTTAATTCGCCAGGATTAGGCCGAGACTGGCATTTTTTGAAAACCGAAAAAGGTTACGGGTATGGTTGCGACGGAAATTAATTGGTCCTTAAGTCTGAATGAGCCGTGAACGAGACAATAAAAAGCATGCTTCTTGTTGTAGTTATAGGCTAATATTTTCAAATGCCAACTTCATTTTAAAGCATCTCATAAATTGCTTCGTTTAGACTAATTGTCGAAGGTGCAGCCAATTATTTGCAACGCCATCAACTAGCATTAATCGTCGATTATCACCGTTTGAGTTTGGTGCAACCCATTCGTAAATCACCCATTCACAAAACAGCGCCACACGTGGTCCTTTTTTACACGAGTATTGAACGAGGAAGTACTAAAGTAGCCTTAACAATTTGCTCTTTCATATCGCATAATTCAGCTGATATAATTGATAAAAGACGAATATTTTAAAAAATCCGCAAAGGAAAAGCCTTGGCGGAAATCAAGATACAAAATTACGAATGAGGAAGCTAAACAAAATGGTCGTTCAAGTACACGTACACAAATCATTTTTATGGAAAATACCAAATTACTGCATTGTCTTAACTCTAAATTCTGCACTTCAAAAACGAATTAATAACACTGTTTAGAAAACATTCAACACAAAATCCTAATTTCCAGACATATTCCCCAATCCCCTGATGACATTGACTGAAAAAATGTCGAATTGAGCGAAGTAAAAAACTGCATCAAAATTAAATCCAAAACGATGAATTTTCAAATGTACATACTGTGACATAATACTTGAACGTCCTTTGTCTGAATCAGTTTGGCAGTTTATCCGCCAGAATGACCCCTAAACTTGGTTTACCCACTTTCGCGTTTATTAAGGCTCAGTGGAGTAGAACAAATTATAAATCTAAGTGTTGGCCTTAGAGGTTGTTCGCGATTTTCAAAAAACTGCTTGGTCATCGAGTTTACCAGAAATTTAGCTGCAGGAAAGTGATGCACCAGCTTACTGTCTATGGGCGTTCTTTATTTATTTTTTCTGCTTCACCTCTCGCTTTTATTTCATGGAATTACTCGATGCTGATCATGGCTGTTACTTTTTCATTTAGAAATTAATTCGAGCTTTTTCGCCAAAGAATGCGGGAGGACCCTTGTGGGAACGAGAGCCACTTAAATAGTGAGCGAAGTTAATCCATAGGACGAAAGAAAAAAGATGCTGGAAAAAAAAATAATCGATATGCTCGATTTGAGATCTGTTATGTGCACGCTTACTGATTTACGCATCAGACCGCCTATTGCGCCATTTTTAATCTCAATTAAACGTTATTTAATCGTAAGCGCTCCTTATCTCTCGTCTTTTTCGTTCGAGGAGAGATATGGAAAAAACATCGCGCTTCCCCTTATCTTATCGTCTGAAAGATGAATTTAAAAATTCAATATCGATTGGGAAGTAATTCCGATTTCCGAAGAAATGGCAGCGCCGCAGACAGTGGCTCCCCCTGGGATTATCGAACCGAAAGGCTTATGGTGCAACCTGACATAACACGAATTAATACAACCGTGCCATACATGGCGTTGAATTTAATCTATGATTACAACCTTAGTTATAACATCGAGTTTTCCACATGAAAACTCCAAATTAAATTTAACTGTTGGCTCCAGCAACCCGAGTTAACCGAGTAATAGTTATAAAAATTTATTTAGCAGTGTGAATAATTTGAATGCAGTACTTTTAACAGAACTTAAATATCATACAGTTAATAGATTATGTAACCATTTATAATATTTACTTCAGTTCTAAATATGTGTATTTTAAAAAGTAAAGCAAAACGACTAAGATTAACTACATTCGTTTACACCATTCCCATTACAGGTAACAACTATGGGAACAAATTAACAACTTTCTTTATACCAGCACTATTTAATCAAATTCCCGAGAACTTAGTGACCACAAAATGGTGAACATAATTTTCTTTCTTGATATGGCCCTGTAAATGTTATACAATTGTTAACAATTGCTGTCTAATTTTCTGTAGAAAACAGAATGTTGTGTATTTGTGTCATGACGCAAGGCGCACACAAATTCTTGATCATCAATTAACTAATAAAACACCCACAAACTCTAAATGCATGTATACCACTACTATAAACTACATCTGCCATTAGTGCAAATCTTGTGTCATCTATAGTAGAAATACGAACTGATGGAACTGAAGGACAACCAATCAGAGAGGTGTCGCTTATTGATTAGGGATTCCTGGTTTTAAGTTGTTAAAAGGAAAATGGCTGACGCCTTTTTTTTTTGTTGAACTCCTTCCTCTCACCAGTGGCGCTGCATGCGAAATACCAGACTTAGTCAATCGCAAACTGCCGATTGGATTCTATTGGTCGTCGCTTTCAGCCCAGTTCCATCACTTCGTGGTTCTACTATAGTGTCTGTTGACTGGCTGACATTTTCAAGTTAACGGTGCATGGTGCAACCCGACTTCGGGTCTAGTTATCGCCCCCGTCTCTTCAAGACTAATTTTGAGGCTTGCTATTTGGACATGATCATCATCTTTCTCTATCCATCATATTTCCTAAAGCTACTTAACAGCTCAAATCACGACGTTAAAAGCTCAGCCTTTTGCGGTTAACGAAAGACGAGTGGATCAACCGGGGCCCACGCAACAGCACAGCTGATGACTAATCTCGTTTAAAAAAAGTTACCATTGTTTTTTACCCCGGCTCGTTTAACTGCTAACGGACAAATGGTATGTCATATCTCTATTCTTCGACTTTCGAGCTGTACTTGTTGCCAAATCTGTTGCACTTCATGTTGGCTAAATCGTTCAGCTGAGCTTTCTGCTTCCCACACAACCAACTGCTGGTGTTTGGAGCAGGGGATCGATACGGGGGTCCTATTTTAATTGTTTCAAAATGTGTTTCCAAAAAATTAGGTGCACCTCAATTTCGTGCAAGTTTTTACTCCACCATAAAGCACTGAAACACCGCGAGCAGCCATGAAAAATAGAATAAAAACTGCGGCAACCACGTTGGGAAACCAAGGTCGATCAGCAATTATCATTAATGAGTTTTAATTAATTACTCGATACTGTCTCGGTGAGTGAGATTGTTATTCGCCGTTTTGTGCAACCGTACTTTCGCAATGAAACCATGCAATCACGTGGCAACCGAGTTGCGAGTTTTGTTAACGTAATAGGCTGACAACTTGGCAAATTAACAAACAGTTTTCTGGCTGACTAAATGATTTTGGTTGAATCTGTCTGATCAGCCACAAACGTGTAGCTAACATGCTAATTCATGACGCCTACATCAGATTGTGATTCGGTCATCAACCTTTAAAACTGCTGAAAACCTTAAACGTAATTTTTTTTTTAAATATTAACCAAATGTTCACAGACCCTACATTGTGGTCAATACTAAGAATGGAACGTCAATCCATCAGTATGCCATCATAGCAAGTTAATCTTTTGCTGGCGTTTCAACAGTCAATAGCTAAATACTGGTATAATTAACAAGATCAACATTTATTTAAGGTAAACGATATGCCGACCATTGCATATAATGTACACTACACTGATTGCGAACTTATGGATTGATGATACTCCATTTCGGTTACTGGCCATTACCTGAGTTTTGGACAACTTGCTGTTCAGTAAACTCATTATCGAAACATTGCCAGTGACACTGGCCATGCAGGGTACGCAATTGATTTCGAAAAGTTTGAAGGTGTAACCTGACTTTTTCTCAACAATTTCTCTACAAGTAATTACCTAAGATGAAGCAGAAAAAACCTGCTATCATACAGACCCCCGAGTTAATGTTTCTGGTTCAGACTCGACATGCTTGAGCCATCTCATAAACGAATCTTGAACCTTGAAAACCACCAAAAAACCTTTTCCCCGCTGCTATTTGGCACCGCTCACCAATTGGGAGAGCGAATTAACCTTCGGAGAAAAAGCGCGCACGTGCCGCGGCGCCACCGTCGCCAATTTGGCAACGACCATCGTCAATTACACTGTAACAGTTTTTTAATACGCTCGATTGCGACACTAACCGTTGAACAACCAGCGAGCACCTACAATATCATATCTTGCCAACTCACATGCGAATTATGGGTGGCCAAAAAAAAAAAAAAAAAAATGGCGGAAATTACGTCATTTCCGGCAGCCATTGCAACGCACCAAAATTCGCGCGAACTCAATACGGTTTCATTTTGCTGCGAGAATTTGGCACACGTCTATTCCGGAAGTGACCCATCGCAGTGAAAACAATGCGGTGACCGTGTCAATCGAACAGTAACCGTCACTAGGGTAATTTTAAGGTCACCCTATTTCACCTCGTAGACCTACATTGTATCACACTATTAAAGTATACTGTGTATACACGTAATAAAATGTGTGTGTAGGCCGAAAAAAAATACGAAAACCTTTCCTTCCACAATTTGAATTGAAGTGCGATTTACTGCCCAAAATATGCGTTATTATCCGGTATAACATAATTTCATTCTGAACGTGATCAATACCGAGCAAGGCCATGACGAAAACTATGAACAATTTAATGTTCAAATGTACATGAATGGGAGCCCTTCCATGAGATTTAATTTACAGTACTTTTAATTCAAAACGTGATCTACATGCACTAGTCGTCTCGCCAAAAGAACGAAAAATTTTACAGCCAATCAGAGAGACTCGGCTTATCGACGTACTGTTTCAGGAGTTTCAGCGGTAAGAGGAAAATGGCTGCCATGCTCGATATTATATTGCAGGAAGGACGAATCGCAAACAGGAAATTGCATCCTATTGGTCTGAACGACGCCATTTTTTCGTTCTTTTGCCGAGACGACTATAGTACATTTAACGTGCGTAGTTATGTTGTAAAACTGCGAACAAACTATTGATAAACCAAACGTAATTAATTAGAATTGAGTTCATATTTAATGCTTAAATATCAGATCATTGACACGCACCGAAAGGCATCTTATTTCATCTGCTAATTACGTTATTAGTGATAACGATAAACCACCAGCAATAATAGAGGGCTAGATAAGACAACTTTCATTGGGATCCGATGCGACACTGTTTTTACAAAGGCAATCAGATTTTGATGAAAAACTGTTGATAGACCCAGCGATAGGTGCTTGTCAGGATGCTCGATAACAAAATGGCGAATAAGCCTTCAATGGGTTCAGTATACATGTATAATAGCGCAGATCTGTCCATCTTTCTAATATCTATCCACGCTCTGACGTCATCATTTAAGCCCAAACTCTAATTTGCATAGTCGGTTAAAAATCAGCTAGGGCCGAGTCTAGAGGACCTTGTCCGTCTGAGGGATGGGCTGGTCCTCTAGTATTATATAAAAATGGCGATGACAATGGGAGCGAAATTTGAGGCACAAAAGCCAGCTGTTCAGCCTCGTACGAAACGGATCCATTACTCCCAGCTTTTAACTCCTTCAAACGCACTAACCACGCACGAGTATCCGGATATCCGGACTATGTCACGGAGATTTATAGAAAAAAATAATTATTTCCTAATTCGATACAACGGGCAGCGCATCCAGGTCGCCTGGCTCGATAGGGGGCGCTGCACGATCACTTTCAGGGATTAACGCGAAAACCGTTTTTCTCAAATAAACAGCCTCTGGTACCTGTGTAATCGACCTAAGCTTTATTTTTAACATTTGTTATTCCTCTGAAAGGCAAACAAAATGTAAACAACTTTGTGTGTAAACAACTATTGTTTACCTCCGAAACGAAAGAAACGCGACAAATATAATTAATGTCTCCTTTCGTAAACTGCTGTGGGTTTTTACCATCCCAAATCACTTTTTCAGACAGACATCGTTTGCAGAAATGCGAGAATAAATTTACACGTGAATTCCGTTATTGTTATCCATTTTTCATCGACTGGACGTAATTTGTTCAGAGATTGCTAAGGAACTGCATGATCTCAGAAATAAATTGCACATGCAACTAACTGATACCAAAACTATATTATTTTATATAAATTGTTTCACCAACTGCTGCCATAAATGACTTATTTCTAAAGAACAAATTTTCAGAAATACATATTTTTCCTAGGATATTAAAACTGGTTTTTGAAATGATTTTTGTCCAGCAAACATGTCAAGAAAGTAAACATTTCCCCTATTAAATGAACTCTTTGTCGCAGTAATGATTTTTTCCTGTAATGATATTGGCAGAAAAATGAGCCAACAATCTGTTTTTAAGAAAATGAGTACATGTATCTTTTAGAAATAAAATCACTGAATAGTGCAAAACGGAAATAACAATTACGAGAGAATTACAAGATGCTGATAGTATAGCATGTTGTATTAAATATTTACAATGAAAAGCGACAATGTTGTATTAATTAGTAAATTTATTTCCTGTTTTTCTCTGAACTTGTCAAGTGTTTAACATTGTCCAGAGATCATGATGGTCCCCGAACTCTCTAGCTCATTACTCATGTTTAGCCATATAGGCCACGTGCTGATCGAATTTCATATTCAAACAAACTTGATCGCGTAGAACGAGTTCAATATGAAAATACTGGTATTAAATAACAAGAGCTCGGTGTGAGAAGCTCGTTAAATAAGTGGGGCGAAACTTGCACTTAAAATTAATGCGGTCTGAGCCTCCTTAATCACCATCAAAATTAGTTCAAAATTTCACCTTTGAAGGCAAGTGAAAAAGTTGAAAACTAAAACAATAGCTCCCGAGTCTTAAATTGTAAAAAGCAAATTGGAGCACATTGTAAGGTTAAGGAAAAAAGTAAGGTCACGACCTTAACAATTAGGCCAAATCTGCTGTTTTTGTGGTGCTGAATGAGGCAAAACAGACATCACGAAACATAATGCTAACTTAGCCTATGCTTAATTAATTACATGCAAGTACCAACTATCAACCTATATTAGGTTCAATGTGGTTAACATTACCCTGGAGTCAGAAAAGCAAAGAATTCATACACTAACATTAGTTACCAGTTGCACCACGCACCGTTAACTAACGTCAGTTTGGAACACATCAGCGACCGTTAAACTCTGAAACGCGCCCAGTTACTTCACATCCGTCGCGTATCACTGATTAACAAGTTTATCAAAAGTGAACTGAAAGATACATTAGATCTTGTTTACTGTACGAGGGTAGATGACAGTCAAAATTCCCCTTGTTGCGCCGCAAACAATGCCGCGGCGTAGAAATCCGATCAGCTTGTTTGGCGGAACATTAAGTTGACAAATTGGCCCAGTTGCACCATGCTTTAATGTTTCAGTTAGACCATAAATTCCCTATTAAAGCCCATTTAGCATTGTAAACGACATTAACTTTAGAGCACTCGAGTCGGAATTGAACTGCTTGCTAAGCTGACCTAGCTCAATAAGCCACGTCCGCTCGGATGGGCTAAATACGAGTAATTTTAATTTCAGCTTTAGGGCACCATTGTTTGGGCACACCTAAGGAGTCCTGTAAAGATAAAAGTGTGCCACGCTTACACTCCTGTTAAGACAAGCATAAACTGGCCAGTGGAACAACAGCCTGTAAGTTGTCCAAAAAGATTACCGAAATGAATGAAAGTTTAAATGGTAGCGTACTGTACTGAGTTGAATTGAACTGACCAACTGCAATGTATGTTGTTTGGTCATGAACACGTTATCAGACCAGCAAAGATAACAGCCAGTTAAGCTGACCGCCATCCCATTTGGCTCCACAACCTGCTGAAAAAACAGCATGATGACGCCAGCCATTAATTAATTAACTGGCGTTGACAACGGAGATAGCCAGACAGGGGCCATCCTACGGCCAGCTAGACCTGCTCGATCAAAAGTTAATAAAGAGCGAATCAATAAACGCGTTTTGGGGGAGGGGGAGGTTAGCCCAGCTGGCTACCTGCCTCCCTTCCCACCAGAGGTCAGTGCTGGCCACGCTGGGAACCCCATAGGGTTCGACCGACTAACTACCTTCTAATTGGGATTGTAATCAGGTGTCAGTGCGATTAGAAATCGATACGTTCGGATAACAAGCCTCGCTCGGATAATCGGATGGTTTGAATCGCAGGGCGCCAAACCATAACGTGCTAAGTGCCGGAAAATCAGCCACCGATAAACGTTCACAAAACCACTTTCACAAGACAGACAACATCATCAACAACAAACACCTAAAAATGTTTGTTGTTGATGATGTGAAAGCCCAAAACTGACTGCGTTAGGAAACTGCACCAGTTTTGGAAAATCTTGATTTCTCTCCACTGTTTCAGGCAAGTACAAAGGTAACAAGTGGTGTAAGTCCACAACAAACTTGAGTCATGGCAGGTCCAAACTCGTTTAGGTTCGCGTGGAACAGAGGGCGCCCTAAACTGCATTTAGTTCAGTTGTGACACCACTCGCTCCCTGTATACGCCGTTTTGGATAAACCATTTGTGGATTACACGCATTTGGCTACCAAATCCAGGGTTCATACTCAAAGTTACAAAATCATTTCCCTGACAACCCAAGTAAATTTCCCTGACTTATAAATCGTGTAGAAATTTTTTTTTAACCTGCTCATGAGAAAAATACAACCTTTATTAATATCAACTTTTGAAAATGGTCAGCAGAAATCTAAAAATAATTAATAACCATGCAAAAAATTATTTTGGGGGTATTTTTTGGGATGGAATTTATTTTTCAATTTTTTTTAGTTTTCCCTGCCTCCCTGACCATTTTGCTCTTCCCTGACTTTCCAGGTGCGTATGAACTCTGAAACCCCACCGACAAACCAGCAATAGCGAGCATGTCACTTACAACGTTTTTGGCCCGCGCACGTGTTTCGCGGCTGCCCCAGTGGCTTCAGGTCATTACAACGTAACAAGTTAAAAAAAGCTTTCGGGGTTGTTTTTTGGCCCTCACAGCGTTATGGTTTGGCACCCTATCGTTTATCACTGAAAATCGCTCAATGGATGAATGGATTCTAGAATGGTATGGGGCTCACCTTGGACGTCCAAGGGGCCGCTCCTCCTAGGCACGCTTTGGTCACCGTGTTGGGCGGCGAAGCCGAACGCCGCATCGCCCACCATATCCAAATTGTGCAGCTGATTGTTATTATTATGATGATGATTAGTGTTGACGGCGGCGCAGACGGGGGAGGGCAAAGCCCAGTCCCCGGCACAGAACTCAGACTCCACGGCCACCGAATCAAAATCCACCGAATCCCCGTTGAAGCCGCAAGGCATGGTGACACCCAAGTAGTAATCGCTGCTCAACACTAAGGTCATAGCCTCCTGGCCAAGCGGCGCATCTTGGCCGAAAAAATAGTAGTCGGAAACTGGCGAAATCAGACCGATCAGATCAGATCAGATCAGATCAAATCACTCTCCGCCGCAACGGCCGCTGCTGGCGCTGCCATCGCGCGTTCGATTTCTTATTTCCGAATTCGATTTATGCGCGTGAATTCGATTCCCGAGCACAAACACCGGACGAAGTTAACCACGACGATCTTTTCAAGTCAACTGAAATCCACGTGTAAAAACCGCAAAAACTTCGGGGCAATAATCCGTTCACGGAGCGAGGCGAGTCGTTCTATAATCTCAGTGGTTCGTTCGAAATCCGAAACTATCGAGCACCAACATAAACAGGGAAAAACTAGGCCAGCAAAAAAAGCCACCGATTCCGATTATTTATATGCGAATAATAATAATCGTCGTCGGCCGAGCAGCGCGATAATAATCCTTTTCGCTGGGTACTTTGCAGACTTTGGCCCAAAAAGAAAAGAAAAAAAGAAAACAAATCCTGGTTAGCGGCCGGTGGCGCTGGCGTCGCGTAGTCGGAAATGGAGGCAGCCTCGCCAGAGGATCGTTGACTGGTCCGATATCTCCGTTTAACGGGCCAATTTGGCGGCCGAGGAGACGCGTGGAAAAGCGTGCGAAGCTGTGCACTCGCAGCTGGCAACTGATCCGAGTCATCCGACGACCAGGAGCAGTGGAGCGACGTTGGGAGGCGCTGCCATAGATTCGACACCTACTCGCGGGGAGCGCCGCGGGAGCGCCTTCGACCGCTCAACGCAGCCACGAGTTGGATATCGCAGAGAATTGAAAAACGCGGAAAAAACCTGCGCGCTCAATCGGTGCTCCTCGGGACAAGCTAACCCAGTTAAAAAAAAACCGAATTAACCCTCTTTCCGACGCGAAATCCGACGGCAGCTTCCGTGGCCAGGGAGCTCCGGCCATACCCACAAATGAGAAAAATTAAAACAAGTGATAATTTCGGAGGGCAGGTTACTAGTGTGTGTATAAATACATATGCATAGTCTAGGGATATATGTACTTTTTCCATGTTGTGTCCTTAAGTATGTGTTTTTTCATTTTTTGTGTTGTAAATCTCTGTTTTATATATCAAAAACGTATTGCAAATGTAACATATTTCATTGATAACATAACATTGCTATAATGTATATATCAGAAAGAGGGAATTAACCCTCTTTCTGACCCGAAATCCGACAGCAGCTTCTGTGGCCAGTGAGCTTCAGCCATACCCACAAATGAGAAAAATTAAAACAAGTGATAATTTCGGAGGGCAGGTTACTAGTGTGTGTATAAATACATATGCATAGTCTAGGGATTACTTATAAAATCACTTGACAGAGCCAATTTCTTGTTTCAAATCGCACGACGTTTCGGTAATTAAATACCATCCTCAGGTGCTAATTTATTAAAGAACA
>JAQFYZ010000666.1:0-36075 GCA_034695085.1 Cylindroiulus punctatus | reverse complement strand
ATCACTAATATTGTAAGTAATTGTTTCGAATCGGTAAAACTGACATTCTTATTGCCCGTGTAGGGGCCGCAATAGGGTAGTGTAGTGGGTATAACAGATAGTAGGTGAATTTGTAGAAAAAACGAGTGTAGACGAGGCAGTGCAGACACTAGAGTATATGCATGTAAGCTTACATGTACATGAGGATGCAGACACACGAGTGTAGAAGCAGGATTGCAAACACATAAACTTAGGTTTGGTTATATGTTAGCACGCAATCCTGTTTCTACATTCTTGTTGCTGCATTCCCCTGTATGTGCGCCAGTGTCTGCACTGCAGTGTCTGTACTGATGCTGTCTACACTCATGTTTACTGCAAATTCATGTGGAACTATCTGAATGCAATCAAACTTGATTGCCCCCATATTCAAATGGCATTGAATATTGTTTGGAGGTCGTGCTCTTTACAATGCCAATCCAGTAGACACCCTGCAAAAGCTCTCCATCCGAATAGTTGCAGAGGGAATTGTTGAATGAGCTCAATTCCCGTTGGTCGATTATAAAGTGCACGTGGTCATTGTGGCGACAGGGATCTTCTAATCTCAGCCGCTGTCGCTGATGTGGCCATCGACAGGAATTTCGCTCTGAAGCGTCCTTTAATTAGCGTTAAAGAGTAGCACGTTTGGTGATTGAAGATTGCCCGAACAGCAATCTTCAAATACTCCACTCTTCAGGTGTATCTTGATAAGATGCTACCCTGTCTTTTTGCAGTTGACATTCATGAGCCACAGCCTTACATAAGCGCGGTGATGATAAGGCCAAATGTTCTTCTGGCTTCGAGTTACCTGCCAGCCGCGTCAATGGTAATATTAATACAAGCACTTTTGCTTCCAGCACAGGTTGGGTTGTTTTTGGAAATCTCGCCATCTGAAAATAAGTCACCGAGTACGAGTGTAATAGGAGCCAAGTAGTGTAACCTAGAATTCTAGCCCAGTTTGTGTTGGACTGTCGCCATCCAGGTGTTGCAGCAATAGTGCTTTTGTGGTGGGTGCAGTTATTTGGGGCATGTGTGCTCCCGCAAACCGAAATCAGGTGAAGATTTCGAGCAGCTAGGTTACACAAGAGTGACAAGATGCACTGATGTTTAGAATTTGAAAATGTAATTGGGCGTTTCACCATGTCTGCTTCAGAAGTTCCTATGGTGGAAGAGGTTTACCAGTATAGAATAGCCACATATATTCACATGTGTCCGATTTTATTTTTATAATTTGACCAGTACATTGTATAAATACTATGTTTATTTCAGGCATGCATGTGCTAACTTAAGTATGTCATACATGAAATTCTGTGATGTTTCATAAGAAATGAAAGGTCGCAAACCTGTTTGACCTGTCTGTTCTTGACGGGAGTGTAATGTAAGATGATTTGAGCATCGACAGGGGGTGGTTTCATTCAAGGTACCTCAAATCAAGCGCGTTGAATGTCGCTGCAAATAGCAAGCAAACAGGTTAAACACGCTATAAACTTGAGATATGAACACCGTGTGGTAAATCTACGTCTAAAACCAAACATGGCAAACCATGTAAACTGATATGTAAGCGACTTTTAAAATGTAACGACAAAGTGCATGACTTGTTGTACAACATGACTGTTGTGCAATGTGTTTCTCTAAGAAATGTTTTCGAGTTGACACCTGTCAAAAGGCACAATGTTATCCGGTTGATTATAAGTTAATAAATCCTTGGTTCTGTTAGAATGTGATGCAGTTCTGAATCATCTCCTTGTTGTATGTCACAAATGGATATTTTGTAGCATATGCACTGTCAGTGTGTACATGTATCTATGTAAAGAATTCTTGTGTTTGGGTTTGAACCAGCCATCCTGCCTTGCAGTCGCCAACCATCTTAGCTAATAATCGGTTCGTTACTCTAAAAAATAGTTGGCCGAGTTGCCAGGGCTGTGTTTGCATATATTTTTGCAGCCCTGCCTTTAAAGAGCATTGCATTTCTTCGTTCGTATAAATAGCATTTGACAGAATCTTCTCGGTTGCCACGGTGATGGCACTCCGAAGATGTTCAGGATTTTTGACTCCGAGCAATGTCATTATGCACTTAAGTCGATCCCATTTGGCACTCTGTCGAATCGCTACACCAGTCAGAATTACATGTAACTCCTGACAGAATCACAAGCTACTATAGGGCGAATCCAACCTACTAGGGAATACCAAAGCTAGTACAAAGGGATATCTTTGAAACAAACACATATAGCTTCATACCCTCGTGGTTTGTTCCAGGTATTAGTGGTGCTAAAACCTTTAGGGGGTTTTGGTTGAGTGTTTTTTTTTCCGAAAAAAATTGAATTTACTGGATGCATCCTTTCTGTTGCTTTTAAAATTTGGAACAAATGGAAATTCTTGATCTTCTGTGAAATTCCTTGGGTATCCTAATGTACACCTGGAGGGCAAAAGTTCGTGGATGTGTCGTTTCCTGGAAAGGCTTATACTGTAGATATGCGAAAATAACAAACGTGAAAATAGAGTAAACTTGGACAATGCGGTTTTCGGGTTGTAAAAATAAAATTGCTCAATACAGCTTTACAAATATAACATTTTTCCTAATGTGATAAGGAAGCATGCTTTCCTGCCAACGCCTCTCTTCCGCCTTTATTTTTCAGTTTTCTTCATAAATGGATGCAGTTGTTTTAAAAATCGAGATAGAACAATCAAATTTTCTTTCCATTGCCACCACAAATGCCAAAATTTAATATAAAGCAACTTCAAAATGTTCCATGGAAGGGCAGTATATAAAATTCCAATTGAGAACTGGTATGAGTACATTCCAAGAAGGAATGATGTCGTATTGAAGGGAAAGGGTGGTCCAGCACCATCAAGATATCAGTGAATGTAACAAATAAGTGATTAATTGTCCAACTCCTGTATGTATTCAATCTTAATTTTCATATCCTAAAACTTGCATTGAAAATTACTTGCAGATAAATGTTTATGGAAGGTTGCGAGCAAATTGTCAATTAAATTTGGTGGCTTTTGCCTGTTTTTGTCTTCATGTGTAGAACAAGGGAATACATGTAGGCTGATTAGTAAGCGAATGTGACAGGACTTTCACGAGACCATGACATTGCCAACGTGCCAATGTTAATTTAAGTTCACTTATTTGATTTGTTTAATTGCGGTTACCATATTACGCAGTTAAGTCATTAAAAGCTGTTTGACTTCCTCCATTTCTAATAGCACATAATTTATCCATTAATGACGTGACGTTGGGAGTTTGCAACAATGTATAGCCCACACTTCTTAATCCTGGCCATGACGTGAGATCGTCGCCCATGCAAGTCATGGTTTACCTAAAGCCACAACCCTGGAATCCTTTTATCACACGTTGGCAAACTGGCTCGAATCGCATATCGTCATAGGATACGCTCTGTTGACTTATTTGTAACAGATGTTGATTTTCAAACCAAATTCCCCTGCATTCGGCCATTGCTGCGTTGCTGTCATCGTCTCTTTAATGGAAGTGCTTTTACCTCCACCTACGTTTGTGTGTCACACTTTCTATTTATAAACAGCCGAAAAAAGTATATCATAACGGGCTCGCTATTCTAGCCTAGTTAGCCTCGGGCGCTGCCTATTTCGTCCTGAGCATTGCCCAGCAAAGTACATGCCCTGGCAGTGATAAAATCCATATCTGTGTCTGGTGTAAATTCATCACCCAGGGTCTGCCACCATGCTGTACGACTCTTCGGAAATGCTCGACACCGGGGCATACGACGAGGAATGGTGAGTGTTGGATGAAATTGATGGGAACTGTTTCGTGTTCATTCTGCTCTGATGAGTCAGTTAATTTGCTCGAGTCCTTGCATCCGATTTGTGCCACTGGAGCCATCCACCAACTCCTGATGTGACTGAGTTTGGCATGCATTTGTGATTTAGATAACACAACGATATACTGGTCACTGGTGAACCCAGTATCATCCACCACACTTCTGTTTGGGGATCTATCTACTGCTAACATACAACTGAAATCCCCCAAAAGAACATGATGCAGTGTGCTGCCATTGTAGGACACAGTAGGCTACTGCTCCCCAAAAATGGGTAAATAACCAAAATTGGGTGAAAGTGTTTTTTTGCTAAACGACACTGCTAGGAAATTAGGAATACACATGCACACTCAGTGTAAAATGTGAAGCTCTCTGAAGAAAATGATCTGCCAGTGTGTATACCGATGCTCTAAAACAGTCTAACAAATATGAAATATGTGCAGTAATGTGTGTTAATATATTATATAACTTTTGTTGATTATGCAGTGAGCATTTTACCAGAATTGGGTGAATGGAACCTTCGTATAATCGGTTTTGGGTAACAACAACTTTCACGAGTGATTCTTGGGGAATGAAGTAAAAAATGTTGTTTTCGATAACTGTGTCCATGTCATTCTGATGTGGAGAAGGTGCGGTCATGCTATGTGACAACTGCTAAGTGGTGGTGATGCACTCGGTGAGTGCTGGCATTTGGTACGAATGAGTTTATTGTAATTAGGAGCTGGGTGGGCTTGTCAGAAAGGCGTTATTGCAGCATAATTTGTTCACCTTGTCAACATCAGCTTGTTGCAACGCTGCCCAACCCACATGGACGTTTATGTGCAGGATGCTTACTGCTTGTTTATTCCTAGTCCGGGAATTGGGACAGTTCTGGAAAAACTGAATCGGCCAAGCCTGCATCCTGAGCGTGCTGTTATCATTTTTATTTGTAGATTTAAAACTCGTCACCTGATACCGGTGATGTAACTGACTCGGTTCTATCTCTCACGTAGCGTGTTGGCTTACTCTGTGTAACTTGGCAACTTCGGATGGCATAGCATTGGAGTTATTTTAAGCCTTACATGCAGCGCTTGGGGTGGGATTAATACTCTCTCCAGAGCCCTGTGCATGGGCCAAATGCTAAACGCATTCACAGCCAGACCGGGGTTCATGGAAATGCAGCAGTTTAAGGAAATCCTCTCGCCACATTTAATTTTGCAGGCGCTGCTCTTATTTATTCAGGGCCTGCGTGTTTGCGTTTCCGTGAAATGAGCGCAATTATTGCGACGAAAGTGCACATTAATTGCAGAATTCCAGGCTGGGAGGAAGCGTGCATTTGTAAACATACGGTCGTGCAGGATGAACATAGGTTTTTGCTCCAAAGAATTTATGATCATTTCGAAATATGGCAGCGTGAATTGAGCATAGAAATGCCCTATGTGACGCACTTTTTGTTTGTAGTTTTTTTAGTAAAATATTTGATGCATCTCGCAAATTAGCAAAGTTAGAGCAGTAGTTCCAATTTTAAAGTTGTAGAGGAGGACGAAATTAGCCTGAAAATAGTTAATTTAGTACCGGGAAAGGTTTCTGTGAACTTGTGTATGAGATACCTAAGTTTGGTGCACTGCTGCATTGTTTCGCGGCATGGCAGTGAAGCCGAGGTGAAGGGTGATCAACATTGGGCTTCTGTCCATATTATGCACAGCCAAATGAGCCAATGCTGTTATGATATGAGTCATTCAAGACTGATATCACTGAGATATACAACGTCTTGAGTGGTTCCCTTGAGGCGTTTCATGGCGTGCTACACAGGCATTATCACTTGTTGCCATATCCTCGTTTTGAGCAAATTTTAAGCTGAGGGCACACATGTCTGACTCAGGCTGTATGCCAAATAAATATAGTTTATATATGGCAACCATGGCGGAATGTTCTGCATCAAGGCGGAAAACAGAAATAAGGAACAATTCGAACGAGTTATAAGCAAAGATCTTTTTCTTCCAGAGTTGGCCAGCACAATTTCCTCCATGTGGAATAGCAAACAAGTTTTTTGACTAGCAAATAGCCTATAGTTGCTATTTATTGCCCGGCCACGGGTCAGTGGATGGGCTACAAAGGGATGCAAAACAGACCGATTCTGCCAAAAAACTTGACAGGAAACCTAAATCCGCATTTCATTATGGACCGAATGCAACATTGCAAACATTGCTTTTGGAGGAAGACATTTTGCCGTCCAAAAAAATGGCTGCCTTTCTTTCAAGAGCACTTTCACCCGAACAGGAATCCCGTGTTGATCAGATGAAACTTAGCAGGATGTCATTTCCTTCCGCTTTCATTATGTGCAATTGCGAGCCTTGCTAGTTCTGCTGACAGTGGAGGGCGCCCCCACCGTGAGAGAATCAGGCCGGGCTGGGGTCATTAGACCCTGAATCTGTAATGTGATGGTGTCCATCAGGCTACTGGTGAACTGCCACAGCGCCCTCACTGGATTTGTGACAGTGCGGGTGGTGTCAGCATGCAGTTGTTTTGTAGCTCCATTAAAATAATTAGTCCCATGTTCCATAAATTATTAAACGCTTCTGAGTGGGTGTTCGACCCTGGGGTGCGTTCATGAGATGATGGCCAAATTGGGTTAATGGCCCTCACAGAACATGGTGGCTGGTTTATAGACGAAACTGTGTATTTGCAGATTGCTGAATTAGACATCGGTTCATTGTTTGCAGTGCTTACAAATGGTTGCTGACCAAGTGGCATCAGTGCCGTCTTTCATCAGCTAGGTCTACCCTCGAATTGTCGTCTCAAGATTGACACAAATCCCAATTTCCCATAGCGGGCAAGGCCACTATGGATGGTTTATCTGTCAACCGAGGCCATGGAAATAGAAATCAGAAAAAAATAAGCTACATGTAATTGATTGTTACGAGCACCAGGGCATGAACGTTTGTCTCGAATCAAGAAAAAATGTACACCCATGAGAATATTTCTAGAGCGCTGCATACTGCTGATTGACTGCCATGTCAGACACTTGGCTGGTTGTGGCATCAGATCGACACTACTCAACTCTTATTGTTGAGACAGTATTTATAACGACCAAGTTCATGTACACTTGTGTGAATGGCTCGGCATACCCTAGTTCTACCTATTAGTGTTTGTTCTTCCAAATGGTAAATGGACACATAATTTTGGTATTGGTGTATTTGCTGCAGTGCTTTCCTTTCGTTAAGAGTATGATAATGCCATTTGCTTATCCATCGTGTAATTAATATGCACTCACTCTGTTAATTTATCTTTTTCAGCGAGCTATCCATTGCTGCGGCACGGGCTTCCGTGATGGTGTATGACGATATCAACAAGAAATGGGTTCCAAGTGGGTCGTCCAGTGGACTCTCCAAAGTGCACATTTACCACCACCCGATGAACAGTACGTTTCGGGTGGTCGGCCGGAAGCTGCAAGACCATGAAGTGGTCATCAATTGCGCCATATTGAAGGGACTTAAGTACAATCAGGCAACCGCCACATTTCACCAGTGGCGGGATAACAAGCACGTCTACGGGCTGAACTTTAGTAGCAAGGATGATGCCGATCTGTTTGCCAATGCGATGGCAAGGGCACTAGAAACGTTGAATGTGGCTACCCCGCGGCCACCACCCAATCAGGCTCCACCGCCACCACCAGGCATGATGATGCCCCCACAGCAAATGACCCAGCAAGGCATTTATCAATACACGAATGGCCCCAATGCAGATTATGAAGATCTCGATTACCAGCGGCTGAGGTAAGTTATTGCTATTGCTCGCTGCATCGATCTGTTATGCTTCGAGCCGAACGCATTTCAGAGCTTGTATTCTGTGTTTTCACATAAAAATGTTTTGAGATTATTAGAAAGTGTATTGAAATTAATCAGATTGACAAATTTGAGACATTGTTTGTTGTTGATATGTTGGTTTATTTATTGTTATGTCTTTATTTTTCCAAAACCAGAACTCAAATGCCACGAGATGAAATGGCGATGGGTGACAGAAGAATGATGAACCAACACATGCCTCCACAAAGTGAGTTTCTGGCCACTGGTAAATGTATTTTCTTTTGCTTTCTTATCCCTTCATATTTACTAACAACTATTTTAAGATGTTCAAGTATGTCCATGTGTGAAATTCATACACACTAGTACAATTTATGTATGTGTATATACACTGTAATAGCAAGTTATGATGTAATCAGTTAGTGTTACCAGAAGACAGTTCAGACTATCGGGCTTGTAGGAAATTTGTTGGTATACGTATAAAGTATACAGCCATTAAATGATACAGCCTGTAAATGAACAAGTTGTTGTATACTACAGTTAAACATTTTGGCTTGAATAAGTTTGAATCATCTGATCCTTGTGGAGCAATAATAATGTAGCTTTAGTATCCCTTGCTTGAGTTTGTCAAGATTTGCTTGCTTTCTAATTCTACATGTTCGGGATTTCAGATGTTAATCATTCAATCAGTGGGCCTCCTACCCCTGCTGCAGCGCCACCACCAGCTGCAGTGGTCAATTCTTCAGCAGGTCATCACAGAACTTCTTCGGCACCACCAGCTCCTACGCCACCGTCTGGAATGCAACCTCCAGCTCCACCACCACCGCCCCCACCGGCTCCTCCATCAGGCCCTCAGGCACCGCCACCTCCTCCGATGCCAGCACCAAATGTCGGTGGAGGCCCTCCACCACCTGCCCCACCATGTAAGGTGCCACCGCCGCCGCCACCTCCACCACAGCCAGGATCACTTCATGGAGGGGATTCTGATGGTGAAGCTGGCTCGGGATCACTAGCCTCTGCACTAATGAATGCGAAGTTAAGAAGGACGTCCCTTGGCAAGGTGATGTTTTGCTTCGCACTTGTTAATGTTTGCAAACATGGCATATCTCATCATGAATATGAGAATTTGGAGAAGATTCTAACATTTGAAATTCTTTATTACATTTCCCTTACATAGGGCTCAGATGCTGAGAATCAATATGGAACTGTGAAGTCTGGAACAATGGAGCGACCTCGTTTGGGTGGCATGGCAAGCATGATGGATGAGATGGCTAAGACTTTGGCCAGAAGGAAAGCGGCTACTGAAAAGCAGGGTGGTTCTGTGGTAAGCATAACATTGATATGTATATAATTTGTATCCCTCATCGAGGGATACAGTCATCCGTAGAGACTTTCATGCTAGAATGCTGCTTGTCTGTATCCCGTTCAGGATGCTGATGGAAAGGAATTAACAACTCCAGATGGGAAACGAGGCTGGGACAAGTCGGCAACGAATGGCACTAATGGACGCAATGGCCAAACTAATGGCGGTCCTGAATCACCAAAAATGGGCCGAAGGTAACGTGTTAAATTATGTCTACAACAAATTTTTCAGACTCTTTGGTCATGACAAGGATATAGTCATAAACCTTTCTTTCTTCTAGGTTTGGGTCAATTTCGGGTTCTGAAGATATCAGGCTGAACGGGAGTGGGGATGCGTATGAAATGGACCGACTGAAGGCAGAAATACTGGCCGAAATCAAAAAAGAAATGCAGAAGATGAAGTTAGAAATCATTGAAGGTATGCATATTTATCATTATAATTTCCTATATCTGTTAACGTGTGTGTATCAATGTCCGTGTCAGTGTCCTTGTATCATGCTTGTGTGCGTAGTACCCCTTAGCCAATCTGGACGCATAGCTGGATTTGTTTCTGTGAATACTTGTTAAAATTATCTCTCTTTCACGACTTTTGGCCCCTTAGTATTTTTGCATTGGAACTTTCAGGTCCATGAGAGGCATTTTTTTGCTAGAATGGGGTGACATTATAATCAAGGGAATTGTTGTAATAATAATGCCCCCAAGGGTGAAGTGCTGTAAGTAGTTGCTGCACTGAAAGGTTTTCTTTAAAATTGATATGCAAATATAATTTTCAATCAGTTGATGCCAATATGCAAGGAACGATGCTGACACTGTTACGGAGTAGCAAGATAGCATGGATGGAAGAAGTACACTGAGATTTGAATTTTCCCTGTCTTTTTCTTTGCAGCAATTAAGGTTGAACTGAATAGGCGGTAAAGCGAGTCAAAATTCTGCCATAAAGAACTGCAAGCCAGATCACAGATTCTTTATTAAGAAACATGCTACGAGAGAAACATGGGGTAACCAACCAAATTTACTTTCAGTTGGCTCCACAGCATCCGAATTCCTAAAAAATGCTGCAAGCTTATAATCAGCTTTTCACTTTGACTGCCGCGCTTTTGTTTATTCCCCGAAGACTGTGTTTTACATCGTATTCAGGAAAGGCGTAATTTGCGGATGGTTGTGCACCATTTCTTCGTCTTCCATGGGAAAGGAGGAATTTGAAGCACTCTGAGAATTGCGCTGCTCCGTCAACCAATAGCCCCACTCGAACCTCCATCTCGTGATATCTTTTTATATGCGACTATTTATGTGGAAACAGATTTGCTCATCGGATGCTTTTTGCCACAGGCGGGGACTCCGTTACGCCATGCACTCTTTTCATTCATGGTAGTTTGCCAGCTGTCCTTTTTGTTCCTGTGCCTATCTCGTACGCAACACAATCTACTCCTTCAACCTAAAGCAGTTTTGTGGCCGTTTTACCAGTGGTGAACTTTTGCATTGTGGCACAACCAGTGCTCTATCGTGGGACTCGATGAGCATGAAATAATGCGGTGAAACTGGTTGCCTGCAACAGTGTTGGCCTTTGATAAGTCTGGGCCTGGCCGTGTCAGCATTTTTCAACCGAGCTTTTTTAATTATTTCATAATCAGGATTATTCCAAACGATTTTTGCGCTCAAAGCATGTGGGCATGCAGCGGTCAATTCAACTTTTATGAATCATTTGCTGCCTTTTGTAGTTTTACAAATATGCTTTTGTTGGGCTGCCATTGCCACCTTTTCTGAGGCTAGCGGTATAGATAAACTGAGATAGTTGTGTAATAGGGTGGCTGTGGGCTTGCTTCCAAATACACAATAATTTGGGAAAAGAATTTAAACTGTGTAAGAGACGGTCTTCATATGACGTCAATGTTTAGCTGCACTAGTGCCAACTCCTAGGAGCCAAACAGACCTGGTTCCCGCAATCCACACTAGATAGAATGTGACCGGAGTTATCCAATTAATTGAGGTTAATCAGTGGGATATGTTGCAGTAAAGACACTCTTTGCATCAATATTTGTGATAATTTACTTTAATGGAAATCGACAGTTGTACTTTGGTGGGTGGAATCTTTTAACGAAGCCACCGAAGCCAGTTCGGATGCATATCGTTGGTCTTTCTTTTTGCATTCCAGCAGACTCTGGAATTCCCTTCCAAAAGATAGCCTTGTCGAATAAATTGGGTAATCGGTTAGACTCCCTTACCTCACTTCATTTCTCTGTTGTTTGCAGGGTTCTGAGTTGAATTGAATTGATATGAACGTGGCTTAATCTTTCCCTTTCTTCCAGTTTCCCTTTCCTCCTTTCCTCCATTGATGTCATATGTGGATGGTTCTTTACACCTTTCAACAGATTCACTAAAGAATCTAAACATAGTATTGCAGTTGCGTTGTTTTCGATTCTGCAGGAAAAAAATTTTCTTTATGTGAAGAGAATATCCCATCAGGAGTGGTTGATTGGTCCAGACAGGAAAACAAAAGCTTATTTGTAAAAAAAGTCAGGGGTTGCACATTTAGGAGCAATCAGTGTTCTTAGGTGTATGAAGTGGAAAGCAAAGGAGTCGACTTGTCGTTCTTTTTATCTGTGACTTTCTGATTATTTGCATGGATGTACATACTTTACTAAAATCTGGACGAAATGTTGTAGGTGTATTTCGTCCGAGAGCTGGGCGTTGGCTGACTTCCTGGGGATGGTGTATTGTCCCTGGGAGCGTTCCGTGTAAAAATGTTTATTTAAGTAATTGCATTGATTCATCGCCATACTCCGAGTTTTGGAACTTTATCTTCGGTGCAAAATTGATCAAATATTATTTTGGGGCCGAATTCAGTGAACGAAATATCATTTTTACCGTGAAACGTTTCCAAAAGCTGTGTCGGACAAACCAAATCAAACTTTTAACATCGCTAGATTGCACCGAGCCATTTCTTCCCATGATATGATGACAGCTTGATTTCAAGCCGAGTTTTAGCAAATCTGTTGGATTTATGCTTATTTCTAAAATTTGCTGACTTTTAATATTGAGTTGGCGTGAAATATTGACATTATGAGGATGCACCCTCGATGGGTGGTAATTAATTAAGGCTAAACAACTGCAGTATATTGTGGCACAAACTGACTTTTGGTGTGATTTTAAATGACCAATTACACTAATTACACAAAGAAACCTGCGCATAATAACTTCCAATAGAGTTCTCATAATATTTTTAGTTATGCAACTGCCATTGAAAGTGTTATGTTTGATCATGAGTACGCGATTATGTATTATGAAATTACAGAGAAGCGAATTCGGGATGCTTGTCCAAAATGCTTAGGGCTATTTATTTGATTTTGATGGCGATCCAAACCACCTGAAAACGGAAATCAGTCATATTGTGCCAATGAATGTGGTTGCCATCTTTGCAGTATTTGGTAGTGCTCTTGCATCGGATGAACACTGGGACTTTTATTTGGGGATCCCCTTTCGTAAATATATTTAATTTTCGCCTGCCCCGTAAATATTGGCCAACGATGTGATATTAACTTTTTTAATTGAACTATACTACAGGTTCGGGATATAATCAGACTTTGTCGTGCTTCGGAATCGTTTCCTTTCATCTCGGCCTTACCCTTTCCGCCTTTTGTTGTTAATTTTGTTCCCCTCCTGTACACACCATCTATTTTATCGTTTTTGTTTTTTTCCAAACTTTGATTTCCTCGTCGGAACGTAAATGTCCAATGTCCGGTACTCTTTAAGTGTTATTGTTATTTTGTATGCCAGAGCCAGTAGTTCTTCTCCTGGAACTGAAAACTTGTGTTTGGGTTATTAGAAAATAAACTGGAATTCACTATAGAAGGTACAAAGTTGTACGACTATTGGCATACAATGGTACATGAAATATTTAGATTTTGATAACAATGGAAGGGAAATGTCGTACGTTGAACTTTAAATTTGTCGCGAAATCTTGTTTTTGCTTGTGTGCTATCAATATACTGTAGATAGCAGACAGGATTTTTGCAAGATTTGCAAGACCCTCAAAATGAACAATGCAAAATTTACATGTACATGTACATTTACGTCTGACGTAAATTTAAACATGATCTGCAATGTTTTTATGGATTCGTCTCAAGACAATGCATATATACATGGACATTTCAAGGTGTATAATTTTATGGGCAGTATTTGCCCCGCAGCTCCATATCTATAGATGCAACAAAGTCAGTCTGAACATTGTGGGCTTCTCCTAACGGCTAGTAGGCTTGCTGTGATTGCCTATGGTTGGCGTAGGAAATGCTACGCAGGATTTTTTTCGGGGGAACTGAACCTCGATGGAGAAATTTGGAAACAAATTTAGGTCAGAAGAATTCTTACCAAAACCATGTAGAAAATATTTAATCTTATTTTATTTTCGCGCTTATAAAACAGACACAGAAATATTGTTGCTATAAATTTCTATCCTATTTTATCAAGTTAGTATTTCTAATGCTCGGTATTATAAAAATACAATGTTTACAAAAAAATTCAAAATTTACTACTGTAACTTGTACATACATATTGGCTCACGACTGAACCTCCCAATATGGCCGCCGCATTTCGAATCGTATTCGCGCTTCATTTTTTATCCACACAAATGGATACGTTTGATGTTAACCAATGGGAAGCTTGCGCGCCATCAGAGATAATCCGTTACGCAAAAGTTTCAAAGGTCGTTGCAGCGTCCCTTCAATTTCGGTAAGGTTTTTTAATTGATATTCGTATTTAATTCACGTTCAACAAATCGAAACCTTTTGCTGGCCGATCAGACATAACGATATCGTATGCGCATGCGAATTCAGCTAGATATCGGTGTCCGAAAACATCGTGCTTTTGTCACGTACGGTTAGGCCTATTATTAACGCCAAGGTCTTAGTCAGTTTTATCTGTTTTGTACCGCCCCGGCACCAAAGGTGGCTTTCGTCCCTAACCATCAGCTTGTATATCGGCGTCTAATTTCATTAATTGGAGCTGGAAATAGTTATTGTATTTCATAGTTAGCGCTGTTATGATGAGAAGCGTCACTGAAAAAGCAGCGCTGAAACGCCTGGTCTCCCATTGGCTAATTTGAATGCTACACTAATTTTGAATCCAGAGCTACACACTGATGGGTTTTATCAATGCTAATTTAAATGAATCGCAATACGTGTACTTCAATTAGGTAAAATTATATCCCTGGACCTTATTGGCGTATGCCAATAACGTGTTTTTGGCGTACTTTTAGTGCTGGTTTTTGCTGTTTAGAAATGTAGTACCTGGCTACCTGCACTCAAATGAGAGGGTTGTCACCCGAATGAGGCCAGTTTGCTCGTCAACCAAACGGCATGTAAAATTCAGAACGGCCGTTTATTGACCGTTAGGTCTCCAGAACGCATTAATTATCTAAGAGGGCCGTGCATATGTTGCATAGTGGAATTTTTTCCCTTTTTAGAGACCCACCCCTTCAAGTAGCACTTTGCAGACCACCCATTCCCATTGTTACATAACAAATTTTGACAACTCGTTCCATTGTTTCAGAATGTTTTCAATATGTCACTGTTTTGGGTAGCAACATCTTTTTCAGCTGTCCAATCACAGTCCAATCACTGTCCAATCCATCTTTAAAGCAAACTGTACTGAGATAAATATGAATGTAATTGTTCTAATGCTAAATTGCATGGAAAATATCGCATAACTCAAGGATGAACATCTATGGTCCTTGTGTAACACGTTTACAAGGACCTGTGCACTCCCTGGTGTGTTACGTGGTTGTCCTACACTGTTTCACCGTTTTAATTTTTCTTTAAGCTTTCCAGTCGAGGACTTACCTAGTTATGTCTGAGATGTCGAAGTCAAAAGAGGAGCCTGAGAGGCGATTCAAACTGAATCAGACGGTGATGGCCCAATGGCCTGGTGGCAAGTTGTGGTATCGAGGTAAAGTGGTCAAAAATTCTCCGTATTACATGATTGAATATGAAGACGGTACAAAGCATAGGACCCCTGCTCAGGGAATTGAAGTAAGTCTTGTTCTTTTGTTAGTAATTATTATTTGACATTTTACGTCATAAAATAACGAATTCGTGTTCTATTTATTATTTGATAATGTTTAGTCTTTGAAGGATCATGCAAAGAGCAAGCCTATCCAAAAGTTGGGGAAGGGGGGGCGCCCAAGATCCCAAAGCAAAACAAAGTCACCCCAAAGAGCTACGAGTCGTTCTCGGAGTAGATCTGCCGGACGTGGCAAAACCACTCCTGGTCGGGCTCGATCACGCACACCTTCAAAATCGCCTAAGACCCCAAAAAGGGAGAGTAGGTCGAGTAGCCGGGTCAAGGAGAGGGATGACCGATCCAAGGAGAGAGACATAGTTAAAATGAAACCTGCAGTGAAGAGCCCACTGAATGCAAAACCCGTCGAAAATTCGATAGCGACACCAAGTGCATCGGCAGTTAATAAAAGGACTTCTGAAATGTCAATTAATACCAACAACAAGGGGGACCTGAGGAGTAGAACGTCCATCGTGCACGAAAGGTCACTAACATCAACGTCAACTTCCCGTGTATCCGCTCGCATCGCTGCTCTCCAGACAGCACGTGTAAGTCTTAGGTTGTTATTGTTATAGGTATTTGCAATATACCTGTATAGTTTCCCCCTTCACAATTATAGTTTCTAGGTGAGTTAATTTTGAAGGAGTAATTCTGTATGACAATTTTATAATGTTCAACTCAGGGTTCCCACAGAATCTGGGGAAACCTGGAAACAGGTCAGAAGATTTGTAACTGATTGGAAAACAAGGGGACAGTCAGGGAATTTTTAAAAAGAGAATATTATAAATGTCTGCAAAGTAGTGATTTGGATTCAGATCATATTTTTATTTGCTGATTTCCAGGTTGCCGGAATTGTCACACCAGAATTAAGCTTTGAAAGTGGCGATCTCCTGAAAAAAGAAGTCAACAAGAGCCAAACATCGACCGTGAAAGTAACTGAACGTCACTTTGGTGGTGCATTTGGTGCGCTCCTCATCGCACTAGGAGTACCAGCTCTGGTCTTCATGCTCAACATGATGTGCACAAAAGTATGTGTGTGATGCGACTATGGAAGATACATGTACTTTGGTTTATTGTTTCAAGACATTGGGAATTTTTATTAAGTTCCAATCCATGTTATGTAATTTACAGAAACATTGTACCATTATGAAATTACCGGTTTTTCCAAAATATATTGGCTACTATGTCAGCATTGAAGGAGCTGGGATTTATCTGGCCTGGGTGCTTTTCCAAGCAATTCTTTACGCAATCCCTCTTGGTCGTGTGGCAAATGGGTTACCACTTTTGGATGGATCTAGGCTGAAATACAGGATGAATGGTGAGCTTGTCTAATGTATATTTGTTAAATACTGTAGTGGTGTTTAATAGTTTTGATACCTGTATGCGTTTTTTAATGTGATTTATGTTGTTTTATTCAGGGTTTTGGAATTTTGTCGTAACCATGGCTGCGCTGGCTGGTGCACTGTACTACTACAAGCCGTCGAGCGCCCTTTTTGATCGCCATTTCATTCCTGTGATGACCACGAGCTTCATCCTTGCTTTTTTGATATCCATGGCATTGTACATCAAAGCACGCTGGGTCCCGTACTATGCTCTTTCTCCTCAAGGCAACACTGGCAATATTTTGTACGATTTCTTCATGGGTAGGGAATTGAATCCACGCATTTTTGGATCTTTTGATCTGAAGATTTTCCTCGAAATGCGCCTCGGCGTTATTGGATGGGTAATACTATAAGTAATTTCTTCTTGAATAAAATGCACATTCAGTGATTTACTGAGATGTTTACATGATGGTTTCATCTTTTAAGTGTAAACAATAAAGGTATAAGTATATTAATCCCTTCCCCCACATGACATCAATATTTGATTGAGGGATTAATGAGTTGACTATATATAACAATCTGTCCAATATTACTATGAGAATATTAATTATAGTATTTCTATTTTGTTAGGCTGCAATCAACGTTCTGCTATTATACAAGGATATCATGGAGTTAGGCCAGCCATCGTACCCATTGCTTCTTTGTGCTGGTTTGCAGATTTTTATCTGTGCAGATGCTCTGTTTTTTGAGGTTAGTACCATTCTAAACTCAACTGAAACATGGTCAATCTTATATTATAGGGTACTTTCCATGACCCACAGCTGCATAAGTATATGGACAGTGACATGCAAAGCGTTATTTTAAGAAAACATTTTTTTTTCTCATTTTGCAGGATGCTATGCTTTCCACAGTGGATATAACAACTGAAGCACTCGGTTTCATGTTGGTCATGGGAAACCTGACTTTTGTCCCATTCTTTTTCACAATTAACTCGAGGTACATTCAGCTGCATCACCCTAAGTACCATTGGGGATTTCTTATTGGATTTGGTTTCCTAAGCTGTATGTCTACTTGATATTATTTGTTCACCAATATCGCAATTGAATTAATTTGCTAAGGCCTTCAATGTAACGTTGTTGTTTGTCTTTCCAGTATTTGGATATTACATCTACCGGTCCTCCAACCTTATGAAACACAAGTTCCGGAAGAATCGTTTCGACCCCTCGGTTGCTGGTGAGCCCAGTTCATTCATTGCTAAGTGCATTTTATTTTGCCTTTTACCAAATATGTTTTTAGCATTAAGTTTTGATGTCCTTAGTTGCCTCCTCCCATTAGATACATTTTCCCTCGGACGACTTGCATATCTGTTACAGATCTGAACATATTCACTTTGCGTTTCAGGCTTGAAAACCATTCAGACTGGTCGTCCCAAAGAACTTTTAATTGATGGCTGGTGGGGAGTTGTGCGCCATCCAAATTACCTTGGTGACATATTTATGGCGTTATCATTGTGCCTTTATACTGGTCAGTAAGCTTCTATTACCGAAAATTGTCTTACAATCTCTGTATTTACTGTGATTTCTTTCTGAATCAGGGTTTAATTACGTAATTCCGTATGCTTACGTTTTATACTTGGTTACTCTACTGGTTCATCGTGCTATCCGGGACGATTCTTTCTGTCGCCGGAAATATGGATCAGCGTGGGATGAGTACTGCTCTCGGGTAAGGTATCAGATCTTACCAAGGATTTTTTAAACACACTATCCGGGACGATTCTTTCTGTCGCCGGAAATATGGATCAGCATGGGATGAGTACTGCTCTCGGGTAAGGCATCGTATCTTACCAAGGATTTTTTGAACACACTTGTTACATGTACTAACTACTTTGAGATCAAAATATGCCTTTGGCAGAAGGTTGATTTTTGGCTGGATGTGTCTGAATTTTGATAGCTGAAGGTATCAATGTGTTGTCATCGTATTGAACCCAATATTATGTCAAGCGTTAACTGTTAAACATAGTAGTTTGGCATCGGGTTATGAGGTTGCTTACGAGGTTGACACTTTAATCGATCTCTGTCTTGAAGGCGTGGATCCTATAAGGCTTGAGTGGGAACAACAGATTGTTTCATTTGTAATTTTTAAGACTCCATCAGTTCATTTCATTCAGTAGTTTCATTAGTAATTGCCCCAGCTCTTTACATATTTTTACCTGTTTAACATCTTTTAAAATAAGTTTTAATCGTTTGAAATTGTGAGTGTTGAGATCTTCTGTAATTTTGCTGGTGAAGATTCAACTTTCGTAATTATTTTGAAAATAATATGTATGTTTAAGTGACGATGCGACATTGGGTTTTTATAACACATCATCCTTATGATGTGTTGATAGTGTGTAGACTGTGTATCATGAAGTAAATTGAGCCGAAGATTACCAAAGGCAGCAGGACCCTCCTGAATATGCATGTTTTCATTGTAAGGGTGCGTGGCAATTTTAGCAGGAATACTATAACACTGGCTGAATTATTAGAACAAAAGTGGGTGTTGTGCATTTGGTCGTTTTGAAACATGTTGCAAAGGTGAATCTGAAAAGAACTCTCATAAGTAGTCAAGATTAGAACATTCCCAGTTTCCAACACACCGTACAAATGTTTGATATAAGTCTGGTGTGTATCACTGGACAGTCTTATTCAATACATCACTCATACAGTGGTATTGGTACCCGAGGTTATGCTAGGATGTGTCTCATCAGTACTGGATCACTGAAGTGCTGGTCACATGACTCATTTCTCACACGCATATCCTCAGATATCAATTCACTGCATTAGTGATGTTGCCTACCACCAATGCTGTGGCAACGGGTTTGTCATTTCACAAATGCTGCTCGAACATTTGTAATGTGCATGTGGAACTTGGAACGGTCGTGTCATGATGGGGGTATTATGTTAGTTCTTTTAAGACTAAATCAGATTTATTTTTGCACTATCCTTTTTTGAATATCCATGTTTTATTCTAATGATTTTGCCAGTATTGTTTAACCTAACTATCGCACCCTGTATTAATCGCATAATCACAAAAATTTGAATTTTCATTATTTGTATTGTCCGGGTTTAGTGCGTTCAGTGTGTAACGTTTAGGAAGTAGATAGTAGAAATGTCTGTACCTGGCTACCATTTTTTAATTTAATAAATTAACTTAGAAGTGTGAAAGGATGGTACTCATCATTAGGATGGTAATCATTTGTTCTTGATTCTTAGATTTTTGATTATTCCGATTTTTGTACATTATACGGAGCTAGGGGTCCAAAAAAAATGTGCTCACTCTTTGATATTCAATGTATGATATGAGTGAGCACATTATTTTTTACCCCTCTGTACTTGTAATTAGCACAACATTACATGCACACTATGCACATGTACGAGCTCGTACATACATGTATTTGATATCAATATATATTATATATATACATTTCCTTTTTGTATCTTATCTGTAATCTATGCCGGCCATGCAGTAAATGTAACTTGTTGGTCTATCTGGAACTGAGGATCAGAACCCCTTTCCCTTCCCTCCTCTATCATTTTATAATTTTTATTTGATTTCGAGCCATATTAAGGGCAAAAGGCCCTTCTCACTTTTCTTTCTCTCTCATTTTATATATATGTACATGTACATATGAACTTGGGGAAACTTATACCCTGAATACTGGCCTAAATTTCACCCCAAGCCCAGTCCTCGAAATTGAATTTTGGAAATGCTGTGAGAAACAGTGCAACACTTGTAGACTAATTCGATTATTTTTTGGCATTCTAATGTTTTCTTTGTAGATGTGTTCATGTCTAAAAAAGATATTTGAGAAACCGAATTTTGTGCGAATGGTAAAAAATTCGCTTATACGATATTATAGAGAGTGCCAGTATATAGTATGACAACCGACAGGTTACGTTGACATCAATTAATTCCCGAATTTCAAAATTGAGATTAAAAGAAAAGTAAGAATTAAATTTAATTAACAAGTTTGCTCTAGAGTCTAGGGTAGACTCAAGTAGATCTTCAAATTTCCATCCTCAATGCAATGTAACGTGACTCCCAAGATGGCGACCTAGATTTTGCCGCCTCAATTTTTGAACCAGATGGCGCTGCGCTTTGCCGCGAGTACTTCTGGTTGTATCAACTTGGATGTTTACGTGTTCTTTTTGCGGACCGAAAGTTTTGACAATTCCAGACTATAATAAATATTTCTTGACATATCGTTTGATGAAATGCCTAACAAGAAGAAAAAATACAACGCCAGATTCCCACCGGTAGGCGAACATTTTATATACAATGGCGAATTTGTCTAGTGCTCCACTAACCCTAATGTCAACCCACCATGCTTGCCCTACAGCTTGTCATCTGATCGATAATGCTTATAGTCTTCTGTAGCTTTATGCATTTAATTGATAGGGTTCACATCTTCGTTGGTTTGTAAACAGCACTTCAGGCTCTGTTCGTCGATTAATACTTTACTTCTATTCGTGTAGGCCAGAATTAAGAAAATAATGCAAAAAGATGAAGAAGTTGGAAAAGTTGCAGCTGCTGTTCCAGTCATAATCTATATCCTTTATGTTTGAACCAGTAGGGCCTACTAATGTTTATTAACTTATCATATCCAAATAACCTAAGGTGCATCATTACATACAGTGTACCTACAAGGCTACCTTGGTTTGATAGTAAACTACAGCTGGTAGTGCTGTCAGAGGCTGGGAACTTTCTCTAACTGCTGACTGTATTTAGCATTTGTTCAACTAAGAATGTAGGCAACAATCCACAGCAATGTGTGCTGGCCGGGATATTGATGATTCTGAAGTATGATTTGTGAAATCTTAGTAAGATTCAATACGATGCTATTTATGTCCAATGTTAGGTTGACTACCTAGGATATACAGTGTAGCTAGGTCTTGCAGAAAGACCTGTTCCAGTGTTCAGCATTGACAAGATGAACGCGAGTTAGATGTCGCTGCCCACTGGTCAGATGACCTGGTTTTTGGCAGTATAGAAAAAGGGAAAATTACGGAAGTTGATCTGATCATTCAATTATATTTTATTACCCACCCAGTTAGCATCAGGGATGGTAGGGGGGGGGGGGAGTGGATTTCACCCAGTTGATAACAAAACAATGGAAGAAAACATACATATATGTAAGACGGTACATAAAACATGCGGTGCTAGGATTGAAACGAAAGCGCTACAGCATAGAGAAATCAGATGCTGTTTGCGGACGTATCACTAAATTGTACCACCGCCAGCTCGAGGCATGATTTTGAAACTAAAAAACAAATAGCTGAGTTTAATGCAGCAATCTATGACCTGCATCCATTTCATTTTGCACTGGAATCAGTGGGATTGTGAGCAGTAACGTAACAACTCACGTTCATCTTATTACTGTGCAGGAGCAGCAGGTGTTTCGCAGTGGTCTATGCTGGTAGTCAACATAACGTTTGCTATCAGCAACATCATTACATTGCGTTTTACTTAGATTCGACAGATGTTTTGCCACTATTAAGATTCCAATGAAACTAAAACGTATGTTATGACAGCTTTATTTTAGGCTTTTTTCTCTATCGCTAGGGCAAGTTGCCCTGTTACTATTGGCAATCCCTATCATGATAAATTATAATTAACGCTGATCAATTGCAAAAGTTGCTTATTATTCAAGACAAAAATATTGTAGCTTCCTTAATAATAGTTTCACCTCGTGCTCTGGAGTTGTTTGTGGAGTCTCTCATCAAAAAAACAAGTGAAATAACACAAGCAAGAAATGCCAAAACACTAACAACTACACATTTGTAAGTATCGTGCCTATTTATATTGTAAATGCTGAGGTTATCGTAGATTTTGTATGTCATCTTGTAAATATATAAGTGTATGATTTCAATAGTTACTTATAAGTTTCATAAATAGGACTTAATCTATTTCCTTATGGGCAAAAATTGTTTGTCATGCAAAGATAACGTGGTTCATTTCCTTAGGGCAGTCAGCAGCCAACATGTTTAACAAAATGAGTGTTGATGTTGTACAGGGAATTGAAAAATCTTTAATTCAAAAAGCTGTCTGGATCTATACCCATAAAAAAAAGCTTGACAGCACATCACTAAACGCTAATTTTACTGTCTGAAATATTATTTATGTAGAAAACAGTGCATCTTATTAGAAAGTCAGTTTGACTTCCTAAAAGATTTAGTGGCCATGGTGCCAGATGTCCAAGGAGATGACGATTCTTCGAATCCACCCTCTGATGCTTCTAAGCCATCTCAGTACGGACCTAAAAAACGAAGGACACGAAAGGGAAGGAATGCCTCTGATGACATAGCTGGTCCCAGTCAAATAGCTGTTGGGGAGTCAGAGGAGGATGAAACGGAAGAGGATGAATCCAATTCCGACGAGGAAGAGGCAAATCCTTTTCTTAAAACCTTTCACTGCTTGTTGTCTAAACTCATTTTCTCTTATAACTTAGTCGTTCTTAATCTTTCATTTCCAGTTGGAATACAGGAGTGAAGAGAATTCACTGCCACCAAAGTCACATTACTTAAACAATCAGGGAAACATAAATAATGTGTGAGTATTTCAAATTATGGTGATCCATACTAAAGCAAGAAATTGGTTGTTATCAAATCTGGGTGAGGGAAGTGTGACTATTCCATCGCCGGTAGACGCTCTCGTTAAACTTTGAAACTGGATTTGAGTGTCTTTCTTAATCTTGCTCACAATCATAATGCTTTACTTGTTATTTCTGCTGCAGGCGGATAGCGCCCTCTCCAAATGGAGCCGCACCAGTCATTGTTACTTCCGCGTCGTTTGGTTCTATAGCACCTAGTGCAGCTCAATTGGACGAGGACTATGATTCGTGAGGAGGCCAACAGGTGGTAAGCAACGACCAACTCGAGAGAACCACAGTATGCCAACTTGAACCTGTGTTCTCAATGCTGGACCTTTTAAGTACAAGAACAGTTCAACATGTAATGTCATTTCCTGCTTCTCATGGTGAAAATCTGAGCTTGATTGATATCAGATTGCTCACCACTACATGTGAATTCTCCCCATTGCCTCGTGCCACATGTACTAAGTCACGCTCTTACATTGGCGCCTGTGAACGGTGCAAGGGGCGAAAGTGGCACTTTTATTCGTGGACACTGTGAATGTGCAGACATTTTTTCACCAGTGGCGTATGCAAACCTTTATAGTTTTTAAAACTGGAGGTTCACTCGGGCTGCTGCCCAAGTAAGAACGTCATGATCCAAAAATGACAATGGTCAAGTTTGTCGATGCTACTTAATCTAAAACGGAATTGAAGCTGTTTTGTGCACGACTGCAATCCTGAGCATGTGGACTATGCCTGTAGTGATGTAGGTCTGCTCTGGATCTTGGACCTGTAATGGTGCCATGAAACTCAACAAATCATCCTGCAGAGTTTTTTCACGTTTCTCTGTCCCATTATTAAGTTCCGTAGAGGAAATAAAATTTTTCTAAATATTTACTTTATCTACCTATTCCTAACATTAGTTTCGACCGTTCTCATGCCGTAAAAAAAAATGAGTTAGCTTTTTTCATCAATTCGTTTTCAGCTGAAAATTTACCCCAAATCACTCATTGAGGAAGATGCTTCGTAATTGTTAGTATTTCAAACGGCAATAAAAATTCAGTTGCAGTATATTGGATTTTGCATTTGTTGAGGCTGTAAAAGCAATAATCATAATTGCATATGTGCATCAGTCAGGGCATGCCCTACTTATAGTACCAATAGATATTGCAAAAAATCGTGAATTACTTAGTTTGTTAATGTGCATAGAATTCAAGAATCTGGTTCTTTCAATTTTATTATATACATCTTACAATGGCTCTTACACGACGAGCTTACGACAATAGTTATATTTGGTGTCAGTAAACCGTCCGTACGTGGAACGATTTACTGCTCAATATAAATTTTGATTTTTTGTTGAGGCTGCACTATATGACAAAGTACCGGGACCCATGTTTGTGCACACTTTTTCGTTGCGAGTTCATGTATCAGTTAGGCATTTGTCACATTTTTGCTGCTGTGACTATGACAATTGTTTTGGAAAGAATGGTTTAGTCTCCAATTCGGTACATGGATTCTGGAATAATCCATCCACTCCACCAACAAAGTGGTTCAACAAAGTGGCGTTTCAGTTCATCTCAGGAATGTTCAGTTAGAATGTTCAAACCATTGCGTAATTGACCGTGATGACCTAGAAAAACGTGACTGGCCTGCACTGAATAGGGGATTGAAGGGATTATTCGAGAATCCCTGTTTTAAGACCCAGTGGACTGCCTGCCCAGAATACCTCACTAATAGTTGAACTAACATTGAAAAACTGTACACAAGCAGGTGTCCGAATACTTTTGATCATGTAATGTATTAAAAATGGCGCAGTCGTTCCATGGGCTAATGATGATATTTTTGCAGGAAACAGTTTTTCCTCTCTTCTAGAGATGCCAGTGAATGTGTGTTGTGGACACATGTTTGTGTAGTGTTTACCAGGATATAACATTGAATTGTTACCATCATTGTTACCACAGCAGTCATGGTTAATACTTGCTCTATACTACCAATGGTTTGTTGTGGCGAAGAAATGGCGTTTCAGGATCGTTGCAATGTCAAATACAATGTGAGTTGACTAAAATTATTTCAAATTGTTTTAACTGTTTACAACTGAAATTTTCCTCCCAATTAAATTACCAATCTAAATACTTTTAGATCACTATTCACAATGAGCCTCGGTACCCTTGGACCGTTAAAGCAAACGTACCAAGTTGGCACAAACGACTGAGTTGTGAGGCCTTTCATTCTACTATAGTCGAAATGTATCGTGGACTGCACATGGCAATGCAACACTTATAAATTATTCCAGGATCAGAAAGTGCAAGGTAAGCGTCCAGTTGTCATTCATGACACACTTTTTAGCCCACTAACATTTACTATACTGTATGCCTGCCCATAATACCTGTTAAATTTATCAAGTAATGGCAATGAACATTGGCAACCTAACCTAAATCATAGGGAAACATGTCGAACACAATTTGTCGTAATTGTTCTGAGTTCAACAGGACAAGTTTTTACGCAAAAACTGAAGTTTTATTAATGCTTTAATATTGGTTATAAAATGGAAACCATATAACTGAACTACAGTTGGCATTCAACTAATCAGATGTAGATGTGTTGTTATAGGAATGATGGTTAACAATGCTTTCAAAAGATATAATATGCACAAATAATTTTAGTAGCAAGATTGACACTCGTGATTATGTAATATTGGATGCATGATCCATCCTACCATGACATTTACATGCAGGCATTAAGTGCAATTAGTTCTATTGCATTCTGGGGTGCAAGAACCTCCTGGGCTGGTTCCATAAGGCCGAAAATTCTACTGTTGGATTAATGAAACGTACTAGGGGCTTTTGCATCCCAGGGTGCAGAAGGACAAATTACACTTAAAATCTGCATGTAAACGTAGTGTATGGCAGGCATCCAGACATGTCTTGAGAAGAGAATATCTGATCCCAATTCGTTAAACTTGGTGCAAAGTAAAGAAAGTGGAAATAAGATAAGATTTGGCAAAAAAACACGAATTCATACAGGATTTATAATGTTGATGAAAATTTACAAACTGAGATTCTTTAATTTTTAATCCTCCCAGTAAATTGATCACCCGAGGACGATTTTTAAATCCACCCGTGGATATTCACACTGTAGGTGAAATTCTGAATATATATATCTTGGAGAAATTTGGGAAAAAGCTAGTGCCATATTCAATCAATTAGTGCATCATGAATGGGCTAATTGTGCCAAAGTACAGTAGAACCTCGATTAACAGTCAAACTCGGGACCATGACGGTTAATCGAATAGACAGATAACCCACCATCATCCATTAACGTACCATAATGGACTGACGGTTAACAGAAACCGACGGTTTATTGAGGTTCTACTGTAGGCCTACATGTAATCATCTACACAACTTGAATAATGGCATCAAAATAGTAAAACAATCAAGATTAGTTAAACTTACAAATGCCTATATTTTTTACATTTTAATAAGCTACTTGAAAGCTCACAAAGTACAAGAAAAAAAAAATCGACTAACCTCTACTGATACTTTTTAAGATCTGTGGTCATTGTATGTTCTCTCTTAACTAACCCTACCAGCAAAAATATTCTCACACTCATTGCTCAATGACATGTGCACGCATATCCTGTTCAACAATTCATTTGTTAGGATTTTACTTAACTCCACCTTTCTCACTAACTGGCAAAAGCTGCTGTACTAGTGTGTCAATGGCGAATGCAACTAAAAAGCGACATGTGAATTACTGAAACATCTGGTCAGTGAATCAAATTTCTGAAATGACGCGGCACAGGCTTGTATGCAAAACACGCTCACCATCATGATTGACGGCTTGATACTGGCTTTACCGATATCCTAATGCCATATACGCATATGGTTTATGGGTGAAACAGTACGATCGAGCGCTTTACTGTGTTGCTTACTAGTTTGGTACCTAGACAGCAAATGATGAAGTTTACAAGAATACAAACTAAGGTAAACTGAAAAGGGATGTGAAAGCATGTCACATGTCATGAACATAGGCCGCTTAGGTGCACTTGAGATACGGGGACAAGGACACAGCTTGTATGGTGCACATGTCCATATTGCCCGTGAGCCACTCCGGGGCCCCGGTACCGTCGGGTTTAATATCGATGGGCGTCAGCACGATGGTCTTCATGCCGTCGCTGTTGACCGTGGACGAGTCGGCCCTCAGGAAAGTGACCTTGTTGTCGTCCGAGATGTGGATCAGCTGTGTTTCGTTGTTGAATTCGGCCAGAATGGGTTCCATGCTGGTGTCGACATCGACAGCGATGGGCCCGGGGTCGCTGCTGATATCCGCCATTTCCACCATTTCTTCCTCTTCCGCTTCGACGCCATTCTCTTCTTCCTCCTCCTCGCATTCCAATATGTGGGGCAGAATCATGTTGCCGTCCTCGGCGCTTTCCTGGATCTGCATGGCGACTAGCGACTCCACAGCATCGATTGTGGGCTGGTCATCGGCGGCGTGCATGGCGGCGGTTTCAGGGTCAGGCCACTGTGTCTCCTGGTCTTTACGGGGGTGGGGACGACGCTTTGGGTTTGTTTTCACCTTCTTGAACTCCTCTGCACTTAGGGACACGATGCCGTTGGCTGTGAGCAGCTTGCCATGGCGGGTTTTCAGATGGCGCTTGTAGGTGTTTCTGGTCTTGAATCTGTACAATTTCAAAATGCAGCAGGTTAGACAGGATATCATTCGTGTCTAATAGATGTACTGTGGATAATTACCTCACGCAACAATCGCTACACTCAAAGGGCGTCTCGCCAGTGTGACGGCGCATGTGTTCTTTGAAGTGACTGGGATGACGAAACTGGCGGCCGCAGTCACCGCAGGTGAAGCGGCTCTTGTTGTTGTGGATGAGCATGTGGTAGTTGAGGCTGTGCTGACGTGTAAATGTGGTGTTGCAGATGCTGCACACAAAAGGTTTAATTCCTGAAAAGGATTAAACGAGCCTTAAGTCTGATTTGTACGCTCAAGAGTTGTAAGTCTAACAACCTGGCGTACCTGCATGGCTTCGATAATGATACATGAGCGTCGCTTGCGCAGTGAACACCTTGTCTTTGCAGATGCGGCATACGAAAGAGACGTGTTCGTCCTTTTTCTTGGTTCTCAAGTAGCGAATGCACTGCAAGGCCATTCTCTGAAACGGTAAACAGACATGTCTCATTGTCAACATGAAATTGGCAAGCTAACTGCCAAGCCAGCTGGTTTTCATAGAGAAGGCTCATCCATACCCTTTCCCAGTCTGGAGATCCTCGCTTGATGTCTTCGTCATCTAAAGATCCGAGGGAATCCTCTTCCAAGCTTCTTGCCATCTCTTCTTCCAGTAATTTCACGGTTGGAGCTACTTGCTTTCTGGATTTTTGGATTTGAAGTGTGCGCAGTGCTTCAAGTTGTCGGATTGCAGTATCTGCAAGACAGATGCAATGAGTCAAGCGCATCTTCTAATAAGAAACGCATTGTGTGAAAAGCTGCTGTCTGGGACAAACCTGTTTGTTGGCTCCGTGGCTGCTCTGTTATCGCCTTGGTCGCTTCTTCCTCTTCCTCGCCGCCATCAGAATCCTGCTCTATTTCGTATGTGGCGTCGCTAGTGGCTTCGCCGATGTAAACTGTCTGGACCTTAGTTGAGTCGCCGCAGTCAATGTTTCCAACCACCACAGCTTCCTCGCTATACTCCACATCTTCTGCCTCGAACTCATCGTCATATTCATCAAAGAATTCTGGTGCGGCTTTCTCCACTCTTGAAGTGTTGGAGTAACAATGATCGTGAAAGGGTTGGTCATAATTGACTTCGACTTCGGTTGCCTCGCCATCGTAGACCTCAGTTGTTTCGGTGACCTCCTCGTAGTGACATGGCATGTCGTGAATTTCATCACCCAATTCCTTTTTTATTATTATTTGCTGTGGGATCGCGGTGTCAGGTTCGCCTTCTGAGACAGGATCAGAGATGACTATAGCATGGTTGTACTCTTCTGCCTTTGACTTCTCCTTCTCGGTGTTTTTTTCCGGACTACGAAGCTTGGTGAAGTCGCTGGAGCTGCTGCCAACAGAAACTTGCGTATGGATCCCATCTGTATCTTTTGGTTTTGTTTTAGTTCCAGTAGCCTTTTCCTGTTCTGGCTTGGACAGTGGCTGTTTGCGGGTGCGCTTGTTCTTTTTACAATTTTCTTCCTCCACGGCCAGCCGCCTTTTTCTTGCCAACACCGGCTCAGCCGTGAAATCTCCTTTCTCGACTTTTCCTTCAGCTGAAAATACAATCAAATATTGGCAACTTTCAATGTCTCAGCTCAATGAAAGACCACTCGTGTATTTTGTGATAGTAATTCTGGGTAATCTCTTACCACTTGTTTCAGTCATAAGCTCAGTTATGTGGCTCAAAAGATGAGTTTTCATCTGCAGTCGGGCTTTGGTCTCGTTGCCAAAACTGTGGTATTTCTGTTGACATTTGTCAGGTACCAGGAAGCAAGTGAAGGTGTAGTTGCGTTTGATCTCATCTGCTGTCAATTCGGCAAACATGTTGAGTAAAAGCTTGTCAGAAAGTGCGCGAAGCTGGTTCAAGTTGAGCGCCTCCGATCGTTGGTTGGGTCGGTCCGGGCTTGACTGCTGTTGTAATCATAGAATACATTGTAAATGTTATGCGAGAAATAATTAACATTCCCTAGATGAAAATCGAAAGGAAAACTCGCCTGTTTGAGTTTAACTTCAGCTAGTTTCTTCATAATTTTCTGAATTCCAAAGACAAACCATACAGATTAGCATGAATACGGGCTATGCTTAAAATCGATCTCTAGATAAAACTCGCCTTTCTCTGGGCAACCTTTGCGGCTTTCGGAGAACCAGAGTCCTTTGATAAGGTGGCAGCTGCCACTTCGGCTAGCATGTCCAGTAGAGCTACAGGGCTTGGGTCATTGGAATTGCCACTCGGTTTTGAAGAACCAGCTTTTGGTGATTTGGTGCTGCGAGGCGGCATCTGCCGAGTTGGAACAGTGATTTTCTGTCTTTTTTTCCCTTTCTCTGTCTCCACTGCAGCAGTATCCTCATTCTCCCCTTCAGCTTCACTGCTTGCAGTTTCTTCCTTCCTCACATCTTTAGCAGAAAGTTTGCCATCTTTTTTTGGAGTTTTGGAAGATGCAGCCAGTGTTGTTTTCTTGTTTGAGGCCTTGTCCTTGTGGCGTACGCGAACGCGTCCCCATTCACCAGTAACCCCCAAATCCTTCTCATCTTCATCTAAACGAAGCCAAACATTAAAAAAATTGTCAAGACCATTCGGATTTTTGAGTGGTTTCAAGCCAGGACCATAGTACTCAACTTTATAGAAATTCTAAAAAAAATCTTGACAATAATTGTTACTATATTTTGCATGAATTTTACCATCCATTCTGCTGTGCATTTTGTATAAGTGATGTCTACTAACTACCAGCTAATTGTCAACCAAGCAGGTTGGCTGAGTGGTAACACACCTGCCTTGCAATCTGGAGACCTGGGTTCGATTCCCTTTCATTTTTGAGATATTTGAGGGCAAAGGTCAGAAATGACGAATGTCAGTCGTAAAAAAAATGTTAGATTTTGACCACAAACCCAAAGATGACATCATTAAGACCCTGTCCCGAGGTGATGACATACACTGTACATGTAATATTTGAACGTCCTCTTCCATGACAGGTTTACATGTATAGAGCTAACTTTAGAAATTCTGGATAAAAAGAATGTTTTTTTAAATTGATTTCAATTTGATCCCCATTTTGGGTATAGCTTGTACATATGCAAAGTTTGGGCTGGATCTTTATTACAGAGTGATAACTAGAAAAAATACTGAAAATATAAGGAATTGCAGATATTTTTTTTTTGAGTTTAGTGGAAATCCACATTACAAGTGGCTAGCTTTATTGGGCATAAAATGTTGACTAAAGAATAAATTCCACTTTTCATACCATGATCTCTCTACCATGCTTCATACATGTACACATACCATGTACATTGAAAACCACAAGTTTATCAGACACCCTGTACAGACAGAACTACGATGATCCTTGCACAAACCCCAACCAAACCCTCGAAACGAGGTTAATGTTTGAAAAACAAACCCGGAGTCAGTATTTTATTTATTTTGTCGATTACAAAAAACTGGCACCCCACGATATCGCGCGAAGTCACGCAATAACAAAACAGAAGACATTTTTGCTTCTGCTAGTTGGGAGCGCAAAATTCCCATCATGGCGTACATTCAGTCTGCTAGGGAATAACAATGCCAGATTTTTAATTTTGCGTTTTGTTCGATAAGGAAACCACGCGGTTGAACATCGCGAAAGAAGCATGCGAGGTTGACGCCGAAACAGTTTCTGAGATAGCCGCCTTGGGCAGGACGAAGTATTATTACTTCGAAAACACAAAGCTGAAACTGGTCATCAAATCGAAACGTCAAATTGGAGAAGACGACAACGACAACTGTGGCCATTTTTAACTGCTGGTAGAGCAGCCGACGCTGTCCAACGGAAAACACTTGGCAGATTCGAAAATATGAAACTGTCCACTTGATTTTCAAACAACGGAGTGCACGGTTTGATAACGTGAACCTTAATTTCGATGGGACTTACCAGGCGATGGAGCAATTCTATTTGAACTCCTGGTCTTTACAATCAGAGGGGACGACGCCATTCTGGTCCTTCTTCTCGTCTGCACTGTCTGCTAAACCCCAGCAAAATTGGCCGTCTGACAGCGCGATGACAGTAACTGTTTTTCAGGTTGGAATTCGATTTGGATTTGTAATTTTCTCTATTTTGGAATATCTATTTAACCGCAAACGTAAACGAGCATTTTATGGCTCTGAGCATCTGTGAATTTTAGAGAAGTAAAGTGAATTAAGGCGGAAAAAGGTGATGCCAGTATGGAACAATGCACGCGCGCGGCGGCCATCTTGGAACTCCCGAGATCGTAAATATGCTGGTGAACTTTCTCAAGAGCCCTGAAATTCGAGATGAAATGGCAGACGATGAAATTATTGATGTTGGAAATGTTTGCGGGAGGAATCTGCTCCTAAATCGATCCTTAAAGTAGTGCAGAAATTTAAATTTGGTGCCTATGGTGAGCTTCAAAATGGCGGCCCGTGACGTAAAATGACATTTGTTGGTGAGGCGCGTTTTTATATTGTTAATAGCAATGCTTCATAAGCTAGTAGTTTTTCATGGAAATGTGATCATTTCAAGTAAAATACCAAGTTTGATTTATTGCCAGCTATTTTTACTCGCGTAATAATGATGTTGAACGACGGTGGATGTATGGGGTCGAGAGTGCTTGGAAATGACGCATGCGCAGTAGCCTCGCAACAGCTGAAAGCGCGCATTCCTCGTGCGAAATGGATTGTTTGTGTTTATCAACTTTATCCCTCGTTCGTGATGGCAAAACTATATTGAACACGAAACGGTTGCAGAAAATGGTAAACATACATTTCAAGAACTTATTCACAACAGCGACAATCACCAAATTTGCATGCTTTTAAAAAGATTTGAAGAATTATTTTTTGTTATTTTGGTAATTAGATGCGGTAGTACAGTATAATAATTAGTCGTCGGGTTTTTTGACTAATATAGTGCCACATTTGGATGTGGGGCTTAATTCAGTTTCAAATACAGCGTGGGTGTATTGTGGGTGGGAGCTGTGTGCACGTGGTGCAAATCCCCCTGACTGACGTCATGGAACCTTGATTTGAGGGTGCGTTTTGGAGCCCTGATTGAGGCTTTTTATACCATGCTGTGGTTTGCCTGATCTGATGTCCCTATCGTGCATATCATGTTTTCTGTTATTGCTGTGTCGGAATAATAAAATAGTTTATCTTATTAAATTGGTTGTCTTTTGATGAAAGCCAAGTTTAGGTTGAATTTTTAATATTCTGATTCTACCATAGTTTCCTGCTACAGCATCAGCACCACAAATTTATGGTGAAGTAGGGACCAGGAATTTGACGAGTTTGTCAGCTGGTGTTGCGGAGTACCACATGACATGGGTTCGCATCCGTGTGCCGACGATGTAATTTTGTGAGATTTGCGGCTAATTTCGGTGATTAATCGGTACTGTAAACTAGGTAATTTGCGGGTATATTATCTAAGGAATCAGGACTTTAAAGCGAGGTAAGTTGTTTGTTAATTTCACTTCTGTTATGATGTCAAATCGATCGTTTTCTTCTCTTCCGTGTTCAACCCTCATACATTTTGGACAGTAAAAATGCTCATTGGCCAATACAGTGCTGTGCCCAAACTGAAAACAAGAGGAAACCCAACGAGTGCGATGCACTGTGGTTTCGTAAACATTATGCGAATCTTTACATTAAATGCAGCTTGTGTATACATGTAGCTCCTTGATCAAGCATGCGCTGGGCGTCTTTAGACCAGATGTACATTGTAAGTTACCAAGGAATTCTGAATCATAGGCAACCTTTGACCTCACCAATCTCTCTGGGGTACAAAATCTGGACATCGAAATAACTTGTCTTGAGTATGGAAAATAACTGTCGTGGTAATGAAACTTTGGACTCTGGCAGTTGTGTTGGTAGCAATCCTATAAAAAATAGCTCGTTTTCATTCGTTGGTTATCTGAGATTAGTCTGCGAGTTGTTGTGATATTGAATCTGGAATTCTTCAGAAGGAAAACCAAGTAAATGAACTTTTCAATGTCAGAAATAGACAAATAACATTTTAAAGAATTCGAATTTCGATGGTAATGTTGAATATCATACATTCAAAATCACATCTTTTTTAAATTGTTTAGTTTCGTCCGTGCGTAAACCGTGGAATTTACTCAAAAGAAGTTCAAATTAGTTGAATATTTAACGTAAATACATGTAAATCCATGTTCTAGAAGTTATCAGGACGACCTCGATCATTTTGTTGGAACTGAAGATAGAATGTGAATTGAAAAATTATTATTCCCCTGCATTTACTTGGAAATCAGTTAGTACTTTTTTTAAAAATAAAAGATACGTTTTTATGGATACTGTTATTCTTTGAACATTTCGAAAGATGATTTGTGTTTCTAAATGTATTTAACTCCGTAACATGACAACCGTTTGTTGATGTTGCAGATTGATATACACGTCCTAAAAAAATAGTACCTTCTTGTCTCTTGTCTTAATGAAGTTTCGTTATTGCATCAGTACACTCACATACCCCACCATGAACGCTGTATTATTCATCAATTGAAACTTGCCAATTAAAGTTTAGGAATTGAAATACTCTCCAGGAAGCTTATGGAGGGAAACCCCATTTTGCAAATATTTCCTGATAACTGTAATTGTTACATTTATATCTTCAACCTGTTCATTAGATTAGCTTTTTTGTTGCTTGGTCAGTTTTTTCCAGACTAAGACATTCTGTCGCCTGAAGACAGAGCAGTGGGCGTGACACGCATAGTTGTCTGGACGAGGCTGTCAACGATTATGGGTTAATTTCTTTTTAAAACAATATTTGCAAAAAAACGTTTTGACCCAGACTGGAGAAATCCTGTTAAAACAATACCCTTTTTATGGTTGGATGCCAAAATAAGGGGAACAGGAAGAGTGCAAGACAAGGGTGTTCTGTACATCTGAATCTCAAATCGTCTGTAAAAGTATTTTCTTTAATAGTTTCTAGTTGTTTCAACAACAGGTTTCTTTAATTTGTCCAAAGTTTTTTTGCTAAAAATCTTTAGAAGTTGGTGGATAAAGTTACACATAATGTTTATGTCTAACTCTTAAAAAAATACCACCTGACAAACACTAACCAGCTAAGCTAAGGTCTGCTCTAGTCTAAGAGCACTAGGGTGTTATCGTCAGCTTAAAAATTGGGATTAATCCAAAACAAACTTAACATGGGAAACTAATTAGTTATTACATATGAATGATTAATCACTTTTATTTTTAGACATTTGTTAATGTGGTGGACGATATAGCAGGACGTCTGAGATTAATGATACGTGAAATGTAATTACAATTTGTTTTAATAGGCGGGTCTAAATACATGTAAGCCTTATCAGTCTCAGACGTATTGCAGCATGCAACATTTAGAAAGCATATTGAGCCACTGTCGAGTTTTTTTTTAAAGGAAAAAACCATCGCCTATGCACTTTCATTTGGGTGATTTCTCACCTTTGAAGTATTTATAGTAATGAGCTTGCTTTCTGTCATTTTTGAGTGGGAGCCTATGAGACAGCATTATTGTTTACTTGGACAAATATTGCAACAACTTTGCCAATAATTAAAATGAAAATTGGGGAAAAAAATGACTTCAAATTTACAAGTGTTACCACGTTAATTTTTAACTTTCTCTTTTATCGCCACGCAGTACTGCATTAGTGCAGCGAGTTGGCTATAGACCAATGTTGTCACCACACCCAGGTGTTTGCCTTATTGTGAAGTTATGCTTCAGGTATATTGTATGAGATGAGTATGGGCTGAGCCAGGAAATGTCACCTTTTTTAATCTGAAATTCTGCGTGTGTATTCTAATAAATTATGTTCATGCATATCAAGAGCATGTACATGAACAAATATTTATTGCACGTGGTTTAAGGGCTTGACTATGTACAGTATGTCAATGAAACGAAAATATGTAAAACTGTTCTCGGTATTACTGGGAAGCAAAATTGTAGAATGTAAAATTTTTTACAGGCAGCCCTTGCTCAAAACTTCTACTGAATACAACTGGTGACAATTATGAAAATGAAACCCAGATACCCCAATAAACTCAAAATTTAAGGAATAACCACCTGGGGAAATTCTCAAATAGTCCAGAAAAATGTCAACCAGAAAATGACCTGGAAGGCAATCTATTACAGCTGCCGTTAATCTTGACACAGGAAGTGGGCTGTATCACACTTGAACGTGACAGCAACCAACCCTTTTCAGTCATCTTTTGTGTCGTGATCCTTTATGCACTTTATCACAACTAAATGTTTATTAAAAAGTCATGGACAAGAGGGAAATCAGTTTTTACTTGTTCCCATGGCTTCCTGCATTGACATCACCCCAAGGTTCATTGGCCTTGTGCTAATTCATCTGTGGCATTTAAGGCTCATTACAACAGAAAAAAAAATCCTTATAGATTTTGAATTTGGCACCACTGCAGGCAATCGGCAGTTGCG
>JAQFYZ010000665.1:0-36097 GCA_034695085.1 Cylindroiulus punctatus | reverse complement strand
GCCCTATCGGATTGGGAGATATAATTACCCCTCTTTTAAAACCCCTTCGAGGACTACGAAAAAATCCTTTTTTAAACGGTGGTTTTGGCACCCAAGGAAGGTACATACATGCAAAATTTGAAGGTTCTAGCCATTACGGTTTAGGCTGTGCGTTGATTGTCAATCAGTCAGTCAGTCAGTCAATCAGGTTGTCTTTTTATATATACAGATAGCATACAAAAATGACACCCATGTCCTAGCTGTCGCAATTTATCTTTTCTATGATTTTTCCGTTTGTGCTTGTCATGCAGACAACATGCACTGTTTCTTGGAATCATACGATGGTTGTCAAGGAAACTTACATCTGTAATCTGTACGAGTGTCAAAAATGTACCATCTCGGAGTCGAACATTTTGAAGAGACTGGTTGCCGGATGGGTAACTTTATAACAGTTGCCCGTTTACAAGCAGAATATTTCAAAAGCTTCCAAATCGACATTGGGTTCGTAAAGATGGCCGACGTGTGCCATCAACAGCGTTGTGTGCAATTTAACCCGTGGCCATGGCGGAAGCAGGGCCGTTTTGAGCGCATGTCGTGAAACTCCCGAAGGGTAATAAGATATCGTGTATTGCTTATAATTCACGGGCATTTAAAAGGCTGGGAAAAGATTAAGCACATACAAACGAGGTGTCGGGCAACCTTACGAGGACGTTATCCGCGCTCTCTATGAAACGGACAGATCGGTCCTTTTATAGGGCAGCAGATTAAGGCAAGAAGGGCGATCGGAACGACGATTTGGACGACTGTAAAATGCGACCTTCGTGAGAAATTTGCCGCTGACACGGAGATAATCTCCGACACATCCATAAAGGTCCGTCCTCACCTACAGCCACCAGGGCGGTATTGTAGGAACGTCGAGATAAAACCTATAAGGGCCTCTCTTTCATAACGTACACATACGCAGCGATGGCAGATCATCCGCTTAAGATACGACCACAATATCCACCCGAATCGACAGGGCCGAGATTATGCGCTCGATTGAATAACGCGGATATGTGGTCAGATAAGTCCATTTGCTTCCATGTCAACTTACATTTAGAAACGTGTACGGCACACTTTCATAACGCGAATGCAACTTGTAGATTTTCAAGACACTCTAATCGTATAGGATCGGTAACGTGTGATTTGGTAAATTGACGCATGGTCTGTAGATAACGTAACGAGATTGTCAAAACTGCGTGACTTTATAGTCAAAATGACTACTTGCTTACTGTACATCGTCACAATCGCACTTACTTTTCTGTAAAGAAGTCATGATTCGGAGAAAGAAAATAAAAGATGAAGGAAGATATTAACTTAGAGATTAGAGATTTCATGACATCAAAAGTACAAATGTTGAACTTTAAGGGTACAAATGTTTTGTAACTATATACATGTACACACCCTATGGGTACATATGTTCATCGCATGTGTACCCTCGACACGCGTTCCTAGGGGTACATTGTAACTCGAGTTACAAATATTTAAATCATTTCATACCTTTGGGTACATATATGATATATGGGGTGCAAATGTACATTTGTACCCTACAAAAACTGCATTTGTACTTTTACGGTTTACAGCGCAAGCTTACATCGCATTTCCGTGGGAGGATCGCAGTAATACCATCTAACTTTCTTCTGCTATGACACGCTGACTCGTGCCAGAGGCAATAGTTAAAATCGGTCTACGGTGTGAATTTCGGATGTAACATAACTCGAGTTTCTTTGTTCGGGCCATCGTTGCCTGAGTTGTCTTATTTTAGAAATTATCATCATCATTAATGACCTTTTGTGAAAAAGCCGAGCGAAGAAAAATGCCCGCCCCCAGACATTAAAAGTGGAAGACCACCTTGTTTTTGTTGAATGAGACGACCCGCTGTTTACTAATGTGCATTACCCGCGTTTTGGGACAACAGGTGACCGTCGTAAGCCCCTTCCACGAATTGGAGGCCATGTCGCCAGTGCCTATAAAAGTCAATTTTAAATGAGGCCATTAGGATGACAGAATTCCGTTAGCTTGTCACAAAAATTTTACGCATTCCCCAAACACGTGGATCGCAGTCGCCAGCGCGCCCCTCGGACACCCCCGAGCCCCCCCAAATGGCCATCATCATCATCATCTACATCAGCCAGATATGGTCGAGGACCTGATGCACGCGTCCAAAGTGCTCACCTGTGCTCAAGGACTCGGATGAAACGTAATCTGAGCGAGAGGGCTAATGGCCATTCCACCAACGGGCCTCATGGCACCACCCCTAAACATGTAGGAACAATTAAAATGTGCGCGGAGGAACTAAAGGATGGCGCCACGACGTTGTCAACATTCCACCCCGGGACAAACGATTTTGGGAGCCCCCATATACCCCAAATTTACTGACTCGCCCCACCATGACCTCCTGCCACCCTCCCTCAGAGAGACCCAGGCCCGAGGCACTGCAACAATGGCAGGTACAAGTTGCCGGACAACAAGGTGCTGCGAGTCGAGAAAGCAATTAATGCCAAGACCAAGTTTATCGCGAGGTTATAACGAGGTTCAGATTACCCTTAATGAGGATATATGGCTTCCTCGCTGACCATGCAGCAACCGGTAAGGATCAAGACTAGAATAGCTAATGGCATTGGTTAAAACAATAGAAAGTTTGAAAAACAACATGTCGCCAATGTCGCGATGGTTCGAGGCACTGCAATGTGCAAAGGCCCCATATGAGAATATCAAACAGAAATCATCATGTCCATCATGTTCTCGTTCCAAAAAGTATTCAATAAATAGGAATATGAGTTAAACGCTTTTCAAGTCAAACATGTTACATGCTAAAACCTCTGATCGACCACACACAGGAGAGGAAAGCTTATCCGACATCGTTGTCCATATCAACGCTTGTCTTTTGTCAAATACGAAATTTGGCAATGCTGTCCCATGTAAAGCGAGGTCCTTGTCAGACTTCCGCATCAGATCTGAGCTCGAACATTTATTTCTCCATTTGAAAAATGACCAAAGTGCATCGTGAACCAATCTCTCGAGCGACAAGACCAGAAGCTCAAAAATCCTCCAACTGGAGATATTACACGTGTTCTTCTCTTATACCGTTGTCCAATATGATAAGATTTTTTTAAATCCCAACTAACAAAACAGCTGTTTCAATCACCACAGAGATTAAAAAATGCTAAAGATGCGCACTAATGATGACACTTTTCAATCATTGTAAATTTTGTCGCAATGTCCTGGGAGGTTGTAAGCGCCATATCGGACATCGTTGATCGCTCTTTTTACGACGCCTTTCTTAAACGCTGGCCACTAAAGGTCCACTTAAGATTCTCGGTATTCTAATAAATGAGACATATCCGAAGGCATTGACTCGTCCATTAAGACCCAGCACACATTCCTTTCGGTCGCCTCTTCAACCAGTTCCCCCTCAGATTGATGACTGTTGTTTTTTCCATTTTTATGATGCTCGTCACATAAAAGAATGATGGAAAGACACCGAAAGACATCTTTATGCATTTAATGAGATATCTGGCGGGTTCCTCGGACATCGGAGGGGCTGTCTAAAAAGTCGCTCACATTTTTTTCAAAATACCTAATGGACCTGTTCATGGTTGTATCATGGAAGCTTTAACATTATGGAGTCATACTCAGCATTTGAGTGCAACTTGATGCAACCGTTGTACCACGCAGACTGCACCATAGAAGTGAGATCAATAGTCGACGAACTTCCTGGATAACCCCACTCTCCCACCATCATTGCTGTTGGTGAACTTTTTGGCGATCCTGTTGTGACAGGGGGCAGTAAGTATCACAATTTAGTGCCTCCTATATTATTAGTGCCTCCAAGTGCCGTCGAGCAAACGCAAACGTAGCAAACGTAACGCAGTGGGTATTCAATATAAGAGTTATCTACCTTACAAAAAAACCATCAATAAAAATGCTTCGAAATTATTTACTGCGTCGATTCAATTAAGTTATCATTAAAGCCGATATCAATAATCTGTTGAACAAACACGGCATGCGTTATTGCTTATCGCAACTGCTGCATACATCCAAACAGAGCACGCAATGTATAGGCTCTCTACGTACCCCCATCCTCCAGCGACATCTGGCTTAATCAGACGAAAACAAAAGGCGCACTAATTAAACGTGTGCAGGACGTCAACAATGCAATGCTCAGCCTGTATCGATACTCTTATAACTCCACAATTTACGTTGTCCTAAACAGGATGACTTCATTTGACTGACTTCCCTATGCTCCTGACGTCAATTGTGACCATTTGACCAACCCCTTCCACCTTACCCATATGGAAAAGAAATATACTAGTATTTTGCGATGAATTTCTAAATGCATGCAGATTGAGACATAAATGTATTTCATAATGAATTATAAAATGCGTCGTAAAATGTATTTGTTGTGCATTTCATAACGCGTTTCGAAATGCATTTCATAACGCATTCCTTAAATTGCTCATATGGTATTATGGAATGCATCGTGAAACAGTTTATAATGTATTCTGCGTGTAGTGTAGAATATATTGTGGATTACACAGGAAAATGTTAACCGGTTTAACCGGACCACATAATTTCTCGATTTAGAATGAAAGATCATCTTGATTAATTCCTAAAATTCAACGTACTTTAGAATTGAATTTTTAATAATGTAATAAATTACAATAGCACACTGAATTTTATAAATCTGTATTTTAATATGCAACCGTTGCATATGCAATGTTTACATTTAAAGATGCACGCATCGTGGAGCTTTTTCTACAAATTACATTTTACAATTTGTAATGTAATTCAGAGTGCATTTGAAACATTTCTTTCGCACGTGGGTATATGGTGATGATACATGAACGATTAAATTCTGACGCTGCAGACATTTTTTGGGTGACTAGTCTAAACACACCAATGTGTATAAAGGGATCCATAACAGGTCATGCTACGGGTCAGTTTCGGCAACTGGAGGCATTTGTGTTTGATGTTTTGCACATTAGTCACACCCTTTACATGCATGCCCCGAAACTAATTCTATAGGTTCGTACAGAAATGCAACTCTTCGTTTTCCAAACTGCGAATCATGCGGTGTACTAATTACCTGCCCATGGTCATCTCAAGTGAGTTCCATTTGGCACATAACTGTAAATTGGGCGAGAGGTTAACATTTTACATACATACCGTGTATGTGATATTAGTTTCTTCGGTTGCCATGGTTGCAATTCACGCTCTACCTCCTCGCGCATCGGCACGTGATCAGCACGTGATTCTATTCCACGGATCCATTGTGTTTTATTTGAGCGGCAAATTCAAACCCCAAAAGAAATGCTACCTTTCAGTTCAACATTTTGTAAAGTAAAACATGAAATAATCCATAACACCTAGCAACGACAGTTGTCTGAAATTCATCATCGCTAAAGAAAGCATCCTTTCCAGGCAACGAGATTCGCATTCCAGCATCGAAATTGACGCCATTCTCCCTGTTGCCTCGATGGCCTCATAGATGGCGCGTCTGGGCCACGACGGTGAAACTCAAATGACGTTTCGTTTTTTTTTTGTGTTTTTCAATTCCGTTACAGATAAGAGTTTATTAACTGCCATGGGAAATTAATTTCCGAACAACGTCGTGGAAATCTAGGAAAACAATAAAACTTTTGTCAACGCGTCCTTGCGTAAAAAACAAATGAAAAGCTTCCTTCGAATGTGAACACCTCGAATGAAACACGAACTAGACGTCTTATCTCGAGCTGTTTCAAAATCCGACCACATTGGGCAGGCGCCAATGAAAAATGGAAAAATTAGCGATGGACCCGATATTCACACCTTTCCCAATTTCCGATGGCCAGATAGCGGATTCGCAGGCACGTTCGGAATTTAATGAGGGCTATAATAACATTTGCTGTAGTCGATAGAAATCTGCAAATTGCAGGCTAATCAAGGTGAGAGAAACTTGATTTGTGTTCGTGCTCAATTGCATCAGCCTGCCCGCTGATATACAACGCGATACGAGGCTACGAGCCCATATTGAATTGCATTTTGAACACCTATAAACCAGGTATCCCGGCACGCCGATAGATGGCGCCCTCAATTTCCTTAGCAAATGCGCCTTAGTTATAGCTGCGAGGACCTTAGGCACACCATCAAGGTGTGTGGGACATGTGGCACAGACCGTGGATGATCTGTCAAAGGATGGAACCACTTGCCTACCATTAACTAAAATAACCCCATGAACCCCAATATACAGGATGATTCATATAAAACTCCTGATTATCTTTCGTCCATTGATTGAATAGGAATACGTCGGAATGTTCCATTTATCTATCAAATGATGCGGGAGACCTTGCAGTTTTCACTGCAAAGCACACAGGAGCATTAGGCATTTGTCAACAGATGGCGCAGTTGGAGTTCCAACGTGCAGTTGTTCATTGTGATTGTTGTTTGATCGTTGTCAGTCAAGCCGCTTCACCTCACCAGACTTTTTCCTACGGGGTTATCTAAAGGGAGGAGTCTACGCTACATGCCCTCGGACTTTAATTGGACGATCTGAAGGAGAATATTACACGCGAAATCAATGGTATTGACAATGCAACGCTCCAGTGAACTGCCAGAAACATGGAACCACGTGTTCAGCTGTGCCTATAGTCGTCCTGGCAAAAGAACGAAAAAATGGCGCCGTTCAGACCAATAGGATGTAATTTCCTGTTTGCGATTCGTCCATCCTGTAACATATATCGAGCATGGCAGCCATTTTCCTTTTACCGCTGAAACTCCTGAAACAGTGCATCGATAAGCTGAATCTCTCTGATGGGCTGTAAAAATTTTCTAGTTTTTTTTTTGCTGAGACGACTAATAGAGGCTAACGGAGGTCTTTTTCAGCACAACCTTTAATGGCAAAGTAATCCCCAAGGTATTCTTTACATGTAACACGCAATAACACGTACGTTACTTGTATCCTTCTTGTCCAAGTAAACATAAAATGAAAATCACGAGCTTTATTTGAATCGCCCTGTATAATCTCGAGGATATCGATACAGGGTCTGATTATAAAGATTTCGCACATCTGCATTTCGTGTGTAATTATGTCGTCTACATTTGCCGACAGAATCCATTAGCCGTGTTATTTTCGGGCACCCGAATCCTTTATTATTTAATGGTTTTGCCATTCTGCCAAGAGGGTATTACCCTGGTTGCCATTGTATCTTCAGTATATCGCACGATAACATGACAGAAATGTCAGTGCTCATGTAACGGGGACACTTCAATTATATGCTAGTTGTTCGTGCATCGGTAATGATGGAGCGGTTCTACTCATTCGTGTTAATTATTTCTTAATGAAAACACCTTTCCCTTTCAACAGGCTGAGCACGTTGGTACAATTCGATTTCGAACTCGCAGGTTGATGGTCTTTGGCTTTTGGGAGAACTCGACACACTATATCAAATTATTCCGGGAAAATACGGTAGCAAAAAGGAAACTAAAGATGAAGGTCCTCTCGAGAATTGCAATCTTGGCACATTTCTATGGAGTTTGGTATCTACTTCCATCTACTTCCTAGATGTCGAGATTTTTAATGAAATAGCAGAGGATTAACTCTTGGCAGCATCGCGACAAACAAACTAAAACAATGCAACAACGAAAAATAGATTCAGATATCTTCAATGAAATCTATCACTCGCATTTCAAGAGTCGCACAACTTCAAAATTGTCAATTTTCAACATTACGTCAAGCGAAAAGTGGCCTCTATTTTCGATTAAAGCAACACATCATGGAACTATAAGCTTATTTATCAAAAGATGACATATTGTAAAAGAAATTACCAATGAAATTATAAATTAAAAATATGTCCATATACGAAAAGTTGTTTCTCATGTTCTCATGTCACCTACATGACACAATAGACACTGCGCAGAATAACGAAAGTCTTAAAAACGAAAGTTTAATTTCATTTTTGTGCCTTTAATAAACGTTTGTTATGGATGTGCAATTTCCTAACGGTAGTATTGCCCTACTAGATACTTAACGATGAAAAATAAACGCTATTTAACGTTTATTAAAAGCACACGTTAATTTAAACTTTCATTTTTTTTTAACAAAACCAATGTTTAACCTACCGTTCATCCTTTTAATAAACGTTAAATAACGATTAATAACGTTTATTTTGCAACGCTAAATACTTAGTAGGGCTTTACTATCGTTAGGAAATTGTACGTCCATAACAAACTTTTATTAAATGCACAAAAATGATATTAAACTTTCGTTTCTAAAGCTTTCGTTTGTGCTGCGCAAAGTGTCTAATAAATGTCGACTGATTATGCAGTTGTACATGTTTACGTTACCATAATATGTTCTACTTTTGCATTACCATTGGTCCGCTAATGTGATTAGGGAAATTTGTTTTTAAATCTGAAGAAAGCGGGGATGTGAACATTTCATCTGCAAGAAGCCATGTGACGCGTAAATTTATTTGTTATAAAATTAACGCTGGAAAGCGTGAATTTCCTATTGAAAAATTCTAATTTTCGCTTTAATAAAGAGAATAGTGTGACGTCAATTGAATGACGTCCTTTGTGACGTTGTGGTGCACTCAGCTCAATGGCACATCCTAAAAATTCCGATCTTTTGTTTGTCATGTGTGAAGCGCAGCATTGAAAATGGACTTCATTGCTCATTGATCGTTTTCTGTACTAAGAGGATCTTAAGCCTCAAATGATCTGTCAGTTAATCGTAGTGATCACGCAATCATTGGATATTTCTTGGCCCAATGGAGCACATAAAAATTCCGAGATAACCACGTTGTGGTATTTTTAACTCACAATTAGTAAAATAATCTGGACATATGCATAGTACAGTATTGATGGTCTTGCCAAACACTTTGCCTCAGTTAGTAATGTAACTTCAAATTCAACCAAATGCAGTCATCCAGCCAAATTTCACGTAAAACTGGACCAGTTTTAGACCATCGAGATTCGAAAGTGTCAGGAGAATCCGCTTATCACTTTGGCCTATTTGCGTATTTGCCGAACGAATTTAATGTTTTTGCACTTTGCAGTGCTGTGCGATTTTTGCAATTATTTTAACTGGAAGCCCTCGGGATCAGTGCTAAAATAATTTATAGGCTGATGCAATTGTTACTTTTCAATGATAATGTATTGGTTGTACGTGTTTTTTCCGACTGTAATACCACAGAATCTCCCAAATCCCATAACCATTGCATATGAAAATGTCAGTGGGTTAGAAAAACAAACGATTTCCTTTCCTAAGACAAAGGCCTACTGTTCCCAATTCCATTTTGCAAACTGAAAATCTCATAAATCTCAGTTCCTAAGATGTAGGTTTATGCAAATTATACTTGTTCAGGATGTGGTGATCATCACATTTATTTTCATTTTTCGTCGTTAGATGTCTTATTCGCCAAAAATTATTGTGGGAAGGAATGCTTTTTGATGCCACTTTACCAAATGCATGCCCATAAGAGAAAGTAGTTGCCAGAAATAAAATGGGAGAGGGATTTGGCTACGTGCGCATATACATGCAAAAATGTGCTACTGTACTTGAGTTCCCATTTCAAAATAGGGGCTTTTGTAACGTTCGCTTTTATTACGCGTGGGATGAATGTATTACGCAGTTATCCTTGCAAGCTATGGGATTTTAGATTTTTATGTTTCCAAGAAGCATATTTTGCGATGCCATCACGAAATGATGATGACATATCACAACGTTATTTAATGGCTGATTTGTTTGTGGGCAAGTAGGCGTAAACGCACAAATTATTTTGTCCTAAACAAAAACATCAGCGTTTGTATTTTGGGGTCATTTTTATACCCCTTGTAATTAGCAATCAGATGTGGGCATTACTGTTAGGAGAGCGGTGAGTAATTGACATTGTGGCAACTAATGATCTATTATGTTTGCATTAAGAATCCTATACCACTTAATTGCTGGAATTTACGCCTCCAATGGAGTCTCTTGCTTTTAACAAATCCTTCAATTTGGATCTATATTCACCAATTTTTTTTGGAATATTATCCATCCATAATACGCCGAGCTAAATAAGATACTGTATAATCGGACAAATGGATTACATCCAATTTTTCTATTGACATGTACAAGAGTCACTGCTCCAACTGTGCTCAACCTTACCGTCTTGTGTAATAGACATCACTTGTTCTAGCTGTCGTTCATTACCTTTTTTTCATATATTTTGTTTATCCTAATATCTTCTACATTAAATATGCAAATTTATTTAACTGCCCCCTAAATGGGGCAATCACTGCCAGCCTGCCAGCATTAGGAGAAACTCACTTTTTACATGTTTCCTGAGTCTGTTTCCTGCGTACATGAGTCTGGATACAGAATAGCCGAAATAATTTTACAGAAGTCAAAATCCGAGATGTAGTTGATTCTCAAGTTTTATTTAACACCTAAGCATTGTCTCTGGCCATGTTATATGAACTCGTGAATGGGTTACTATATGACAGGAATAGGTCGTACATTCAAACATTCAATCATCTGAATCATAGTCAAGCAAATAATTTCTTTTAAAAATTTAGTGGCTTTCAACTACCATTCATACTGTCCCAGTTTTTTATATTTATACTATGCCTTGAAGATTATGTTACGAAAGGTTGGTGTGTAACGTTGCATGATCATTGGCCTGCACCGAATCGATACACTGATACATGAACATGCATATATATCTTGAAATTGGTTTTCAGTGGATATGCTGTACTGTGCTGTGCGACAGCCTAAGGGTCATGTTGCTATTACAGCACATAACCGCCAAAGTTTGCCTTTCAGACCTACTTATGCGGACGGATGTAGGTCAGTGATATCATTTCTTAGAAATTCTTGCTGAAACAGAAAAACGGAAGAGCTTGGAAAATTATATCGATATTAAAGTCGCATTTGGTGCACGTTTAATTTTTAGTAAAAATTCTTCGAGGGTGTCCTAGATTCGACGAAGATTACGGATGGCCCATATCCGCTCCTTCAGGAGCATTCTTTTACACTGGGGCATGTGAGCTATAGTGAGCTGCACACTAAGCCTAATGGGACATGAGGGCAGGCTGCAACTCTTGAAAATTGATCCGCTTAAAGGAAATGCTAGTATGGGAGCCTTTTGGCTTCTTAATAGAAAAAGAACCATCGTTTGACTGCTGACATATATGTTGGCCCGCTACAAATTGTATTTGGAATTTATTTCAATAAAACTCAACGGACGAATACCTTACAGGCTTTGTTCAAACGTGACCTAGTCTGTAGACCAGAAGTAGCGCAAGCCCCACGCCTCCGATGAAGTTTCTATTGACTTTAAGCTTTTATTTCTGGATGTTTATTTTCCCTTTTACTGCAGTTATATTACGCTCAATTCCTCCAAGACCCAACCCAGTCCGTTGGCTGCTCGAAATCTGTTACAAGTGTTTGTGCTTGGCAAGGGGGCAGTGAATTCGTGTCATTGGATGTGCCGCACAAATATGTTGGCAAGGACGAAGTGGTGGCATTCCATTTATTTCCATTTATTCCAAGTAGAATCCCTCTTGACTTAGTTAGATAAGATGCTATACTGGCTCCCAAAGGCAGAAGCATCAGTGCGTATACATGTATATGGCACGAAGTTCCAGGTCAAACGACAGTGGCTCAAACTATACAGGCTATCTTTTCTTTGCTGCTTTCGCGTCTAATATGAATGGTTGTGTAGAAAATGCCACGACATTCCATGCAGGAACATGCATGTACAGTGCGTAGCATATTTATCCGGACACGGTCAAATCGCATTGTAACTAAGTCACAACACATCATATGCAAATATTGAGTTTATCCCCACAAAATATATGCTAAGTAAAGTTCTAACGTGCAAAACTAAATACCAGAGTTGTAATATATTAAAAGTAAAAATCATTTGAATATTTCCATTGCATAATTATCCGGACGGACACCTATACAGCGGTCATAGTCCAAGGACCCAAGTACAAATTGCTAAATATGATTGACTATTTATAGCCGCACCATCCCAGAGTAAATTACAGTACTGCACAATGTATGTTTTAATTACTTTATTTATCACGGTCTTCTTATAAATTGTACACTGCACAACGTTTTGGCAAATGAATGCCTTCATCAGGTCCATTATCTGAACGGTAGGAGATAGGGTTCCTATCCCACTGATTCTAAGTGGGAAAGGTTTGGCAATTTCCTGGTTTAATGTTAATCTTTGTGTTTCTGGCGCTCACGCGCATTCTCCTACTGTTCAGATAATGCACCTGATGAAGGCATTCATTTGCCGAAACGTTGTGCAGAGTGTACAATTTATAAGAAGACCGTGATAAATAAAGTAGTTAAAACGTTCATCATGCAGGTCACTGTTCCAAAGAAGATTAACTTTCACAACGTATGTACACTGTATATTGCAAACTGTGGACATCACAGTTGATGTTGTTGGGACAAGGAACTCGTATTAAATTTCCCATCCAAGAAATGCATTTAGTTTATCATTGCAAAACCATTCATAATAGATGTTGCCAGCTTTTTGAATTATAGCTTGTGTATACCATCGCTGGGTATATCATGGATAGTTTAAGAATTCAAAAGGCAAGGAGGCCACTCGTCTCGCATAAACCTTTTATAGATTAACCCAGAGGCTGGCGTTCAGAGGTCTGAGGGATTAGAATAGTCAGTGCCCCAGTTCAACCTTGTTGTTATGTTTGACCCATGGGAAGGAGAAGTAGGGCACGTAAGAACACGGTGTCCATCCATTTCAAACGTTGACCAGGGGCCACCCCCATTTCAGCCCCTTATAAATTTCAGCCAAATAAACAGCACTTACCTATTAATGTTGGCACTTTCGTGATTTCCTCGCAATAAGAAGAAGTTGTGCGGAAATTTAATTTTGTACGCCAGTACTAAGCATATCGTCTCCAAGGAGTTTTTACCTCTGAAAATACAAAACTCGTTTGAATTATTTTGTGCCTTAAAGTATTCGACCAAAAACTCTTTATTCCCTCACACACGCGGGGCTCATGTTATTATCTGATGTAAAATGCATGGTGGTCTCATCCCTAGCTTCTATAATTTCGGGTGGAATGTTAAATTTTTGCATCAGTTGGTGTGCATGCATGTATAATGAATGACCAGCTCGGTCCTAAGAATTCCCCGTAGCAAAGGGTTGTTGAACTCGGATTAGGTTTACGGGCACCCAACATGATTTTCGATTTCATTTCCGGTCAGTATGGATACATTATACATGGTGAGGTCAGCGAAATTACCATTTTCATCTTCGATGTCTGCGCGATAGCAAAGAGTCAGGTTCTGCCAGAAATTACAAACCTTTGACACTATGGAACAGCTGAGGAAACTAGAGAATGTGGTCGGCTGTTGATGTTGATATTGACAATAACATTATGTAACACCCGAGTATGAAATCCTGGGGCGAATGGCTTTTATGGGATCGTAAGAGTGAGGAGATAGGCAATTAAGCCTAATGGAGATTTGCATTTGCGATACTTTCTGTCGATATTAACCAGTGTTTTGCATAGAACAGGGCGACTTCCTATTAGTTGAATGGCTCTGTATAACCTTCCGCATTTGTAGTATCAATTAATTTCGGCGAATTTAGATGGAGATTTTACGGCGAGTCGTGCACCATCGCAAATTAATTGGTGGGATGAATGGTTCAATTTGAGAGCCATTGAGATCATTAGAAAAGCATGACCGCCTGCATTAGATGTTGTTGAAGTGCATGTACTGTAGACTAGTGTTCATAGACAGTGTACTGGACGGTGTATATCTTCAGTTTGGTGACTGAAGTCAAATCATGTTTTATTAAAGAATAGTTTAGTTACCTGGGTTCCCCCAGAGGGAAAAATTTCAATTTCCCTGACTTTTCCAGGTGTCTTAAAACAAGTTTCCCTGACCACCGAGAAAAATATATGTAACATATATGCCAATGTAAGAAATACAAATTTATACTTTACATGCAGGCTTTCTCTTATCTATGTCATGCATGTCAACCTGCATTACTTACCTTGACATAGGGTACTCGCGTCAAGGTAGGTAAAACTGGTTTACACGTAGTACTGCCTTAAACGTAACTGAAAGTTACTGTGTGACAGTAAGTGTGTGATAGTTTTCTCTTAAATTGACACTTCATTTTATTTTCTTCTACAAAATTGCTAATCTTTATCAATAGCTCAATAACTAGCTACCCCATATGGAAAAGAAGTGTATTTAGAAATACATTCTAGAAAATGCATAATGCGTTTCGAAATGCATTTCATAATATATTCTATTAATTGCTCATATGGTATTGTGAAATGCATTGTGAAGTATAGTTTATAATGTATTCTCTGTGTGTATTGTAGAAAAATTGTGGATTACATTGGAAAATGTAAACCATTAACATGACAACATAATTTCTAGACTTAGAATGAAAGATCATCTTGATTAATTACTAAAATTCAATGTACTTTAGAATTGAATTTTTAATAATGTAATGAATTACAATAGCACACTGAATTTCATAAATCTGTATTGCTGAATGTATTGTGCAATACACTTGTCAATGCATTTATCGAGGAGCTTTTTCTGAAAAATACATTTGCAATGCATTTTACAATTTGAAATATATTTCAAAATACATTTGAAATACATTTCTTTTGCATGTGGAACTGTATGTAAAATGTCTTATTGATTTGCTAAAATTTCCTGACTTCGCTGACTTCCCTGACTTTGAAGGCTTTTCCAATTTCCCTGGCAATTCCAGGTTTTCCAGGTCGGTGACCCGGGAACACTTGCAATGTGTTAGTTTGTAACTGACTAATTGAGACTAATCCATTTAACAATTAATTTTATACAAATATCAAGTAACAGAAGGCGTGCGATGGTTTACCAGCCATGAACTATTGAGAGATTTGGTGAGCCAGTGGTTTTTGGTAGATGCCATTTTGGTTCGTCTGGCAAAGCCGATTCGCCATAAATAGTTCAGGTTAATTCGGTGAAATTAATTAATAGCAGGAATGCTGGACCGTTCAGCCTCATTTTATTTAGGTCACACAATCCCCGCGCCTTGTATACAGAAGCGAGAACGAGACTTCTTAATCAAGACGTCTTAATTTGGAAATTGAGTAAAATGAGCTTGAAATCCCTCATGTCCTCAATGCGGGGATTTGGGAAGGCAATCACGCAACAGTTCTGTGTAATGCTGGGAAGCTCAACGATGTCTTTATCTTATTTATGATATCACTGCAATAACTCACGAGCTTATGCTCGTTTTGCTGCTACGATCATACGCCGACCTCTAATAAGGTTAACCAGGGCTTAGTTGGGACTGATACGTGACCCAAGGACCTACATTTTCTACGCGTGTTGCCCATTCCACATCGAAATGCAGATCAAGTTGTATTTGAACCCATATGGCAAAGAAATGCATCTAGAAATGCATTTTGAAATTCATTGCAAAGCATATGTTGATTGAGACATAAATGTATTTCATAATGAATTATGAAATGCATTGTAAAATGTATTTGTTGAGCATTTCATAATGCGTTTCGAAATGCATTTTATAATACATTCCATAAATTGCTCATATGGTATAGTGAAATACATTGTGAAACATAGTTTATAATGTATTCTGTGTGTATTGTAGAATATATTGTGGATTACTTTGGAAAATGTGAACCGTTCGCATGACCACATAATTTCTTGATTTAGAATGAAAGATCATCTTGATTAATTCCTAAAATTCAATGTGCTTTAGAATTGAATTTTTAATAATGTAATAAATTACAATAGCACACTGAATTTTTAAATCTGTATTGCTAAATGTATTGTTCAATGCACTTGTCAATGTATTTTAATATGCGTTATGAAATGCATTAGTAAAATGCATTTCTGTTTACATTTAAAAATGGAGATTTTTCTGAAAAATACATTTGCAATACATTTTGCAATGTATTTCAAAATGCATTTGAAATAATTTCTTTTGCATGGGGGAATGCTATCGGAATATTAAAGCTTATCCAAAAATACTTCACCTAAATGGGTCTCTAAATAATTTTAAGCGAATGTTTAGAATTGATTTCTCTCTGGAATCTGCATCTGCATATGCATTGTCCAAATAAAATGTTATACATACTCCCATAACATTATTTCTGATAATAAAGCAACTACAGTAATCTGTAACAGGTTTTAACTAATGCATGTGAAAAATAATGCAGTTTTTTAAATTTATATGCAAATAAATAATGAGGTTTATTTTTACAATTATAAAATTTTGTACGAAAATGGGTGATGAGCTATGACAAACTGTTACATGTGTAAGCACACATTGTACTGTATCATAAAGCATCGCAGAGAGGAATGTCCTTCTGTGACCCGATATGCTTTTCGAAAATATGTCGGTGCAGTTTTAACGCAGAATTTTATAGTTGCAACTGCGTGAAACAGCTTGGGTCGTGAAAACTACAATCCCCGTAAATTAAAGCAAACATGTTGGTCAGCAATTTTTTTAAATTTTTTTTGCTGTTGACACGTGGCCTGGTTTAGACTCGATCCAGTGACCGGAAAAGTAAATAGGCGGACGCGGTTATCGGATTTGGTATACGTTCTCCAATCTGCAGTTAATCCTATCTGATGCAAAATGTAGGCCTGCCATGCTTTCAATTCCGTCTTTCTATTGTCAATTCAGCTTTTTGAAATCTTAAATGCGCCTATAGAGCTTACATAGCAATGTCCCATTTAATAAGTAATGCACACTTTACACTAACGATGCACCTCTACATGGAAACCTCACATTGAACCTGCAAAACTTTGCGGAACATCCACCTGTATTACTGTACGTGTCAGGCAAAGAGTGAACTTTTTCACTCTGCCCTCTGGTGGACGCGTTTTGAACCTCATTACTTGTTTGATATTGTAATATACGTGCGTATTATTAACACGCGTACATGTGCTGCCATATGTTGCCTCTAAACGAGGTTATAATTCTTAAATTGTTAAGCTGAGTTTTTGCAATCCTGTTCAAAATACTCAATATTTGTAATACCAGGTATACAGTATGCCCAGAAGTGATCACTGTATTGACTGAATCAAGGAGCTTCTATCGCTTCACTTTTGATGTTGTGATGTTAGTCATCATTAATTTCTAATCAAACCATGATAGCACCTTAAGGCCCATTGAAAGTGATTTTTTCCAATTAAATTTTGATCATTTTGGACAGATATGATAATTTCAAATGAAACTAAGTGTTTTAATTCAAAGTTTATATCGATAGTATAATCCTGCGTTACGTAAAATGAAAAGATATTTCGATTTTAGCATTTTTATCAGATATTCTTTATTTTCCCAACGACAGTAAATCTCTTATATTCCTATTCAGACGGCAGGTGCTGCCATCTGTTATTATGCCCATAATGCAAAATTAAAAGGCAAACATAGAATTATCGTTTTGATTAATATCATATACATTTCCACAAGTTGTCAAGAGCACATCCCAAAAACGCAAGTCGCTCTTAATGTTTACAAAAGAAAATCAAATATTTTAATATGTTGATCAGGAAAGGAGAAATCGTGCATCGTAATTTTATGCAGGGTGTCCCCACAGTCGCAACACACTTTATTTTAATGGGCCTTAATATTACATGATGTGTTATAGCAACTAATATATATTAAAGTTTCTAGGCAAGTTTTTTAAACTATGGTGAATTTATGACTTAAAATACTTAATAGTTTATTTCACAAAATGACAAAACCGAGCCAAATTGTTAGGGAAACCATTTCCTTATGCTCTTAACGCCGATAGAGGGATGGAGTGAAAAAGCCCACCCTTAACCTGACACGAAATATACAGTCATGATACAACATACGAGTCATCACGAGTTTAATTTAAATCATGAAATTGCTTAATCTGTCAACTCTAGTTCATGAAACTGCGTTTAAATCGGTCTTAAAAGTAACGAACTCCTTACACCCACTCATTAATCCATGAAAGGCGAGATTCGTAAATGAGCATTTCCTTCCCCATTACTTTATCCTATCATCTTATCTCGTTTATATGCGAAGCAATATTCAAATATATCAACTCTTCATTAGCAAGACCTACTGTACGCTTCCCACGTGTAGGTCTACCAGGGCTAGATGTTTTTACAATTAAGCCTCATTTGGTATTCAGTTCGTCGGTTTTCAGTTGACGCATAATTTTGCACGTGAGATGGATAAAACACTATCTTACCTATCAACGTAATCACCCAGAAACAGGTAATTGGCATCTGGAGGATAACCACACTTGTCAAAGTGTCGTAGTAGGTCCTCGTATTGACCGTGGATGTCGCCAACCACGTTGACAGGGGACTCCAGTTCAACTAACATGGGCTGGCGCAGAAATATGTCTCTGGAGATGAGGCACAACTGACGAATTTCCAGTTCAGTAAGGTGTGTCTGCAACGTGAAAAATTTACATCGCAATTAGTTGAAAATAATTAATTTGCATTTCGTACAAAGACCTGCAACGCTCGTAAAGCAATTAAGGCCCATTGAAAGTGCGTTGTGACTTTGGGGACACCCTGCATAAAATTACCGAATACAATTTCTCCTTTCCTGATCAACATATTAAAATAATTCCTTTGTAAACATTAACAGGGACTTGCGTTTTTTGGGATGTGCTCTTGACAACTTATGGAAATGTATATGATATTAACGAAAACGATAATTCGATGTTTGACATCCTATTTTGCTTTATGGGCGATAGATGGCAGCACCTGCCATCTGAATGGGAATATAAGAGGCTTACTGTCGTTGGCAAAATAAAGAATATCTGGAAAAATTCTAAAAACGAAATGTTTTTTCATTTTATATAGCGCAGGAACTTACTATCAATATAAACTTTGAATTAAAACATTTAGTTTCATTTTAAATTATTATATCTGTCCAAAATTATCAAAATTCAATTGCAAAAAATCACTTTCAATGGGACTTAAAATAACAGTCAGATAAATTTTGTTTTGGTCTCTACGTTTCTGACAAGTACAGAAATCGATAATCGATTGAGAACTAAACAGACATAAAATGTAGTTCAATGCTACCTTTCTTCTATTCCCAACTAAACAATCTTGTTTATATTCTCTGCTCTAGATACATGTACATGTACCGTGAGATACGTCACCTGACACATGTGTAGAATAATATTTTAAATCCTGGAAGATTAAAAGTCAAATTCCTGTAGCGTTGTTTACTAAGACTCTTGACAGCTTCCCCTTCTTGATCAATATATTAGTTTGTAGCACATATAATGCTCTCGTAATTCCAAGAAATTTTCATTAATAATGTGAAACAAAAAACTTCATTTCCTGGAATGGATGCTCTGCAACGTGAAATGGTATGCCGGGAAACTGCGAACAATGAAGCCATGCAAGATTGCAGATACTATAATGAACCGACACCCACACTACCATCTTAGCATTCTCAGTCCAGCTTTTCAAACAAAGTTTGAACGTATAAATTCGTATGGGCTGAAATTGCTTTTTAAAAGCTTCTTTTAATGCATTCTCCTGAACGTTCTTCCTCTTTGGTTTGTGGTACTGTTCTTTTCATTTCCGCCTTCCTGAATCATTTTTTAGAAAACTAATGAGTAATTTTGCAGCACTACACCAAAGGTTGCGTAGAATTGAAGGTTTATAAGTTATATGGGTTGGAGCTGGTGGGCTTCTCCTAACGGCTCGTAGGCTGGCAATGATTGCCTGTCGGTTTGGGTGGCTAAATGAGGAAATTAGTTTTAGGTTAGTCTAATTATGCTGGATTAAACAAAAAAAAAAGCATAAGTATAAATTAGGACAAGTAGGATTGAAATATAAGGTCATATTTCGAGCTATAAATTATCCAGCATTTCTTCTGAATTCTGCTGAATTCTAATTTTATCAGGGCAATAGCTAATTATAAATTTAGAAGTCGGAAAGAGACTTTTAACCTTGTATACTGCATATTAAACGCGCCTCAAGTACAATGTAAACACGGCTGATATTTGCTCATTTTGAATGTCATAGGGCGCATTAATGGGATTTCAAAAAGTTTCAGTAAAGCATTAACAAGAGTGATCCCAATAATAAATCGATAGTATTTGTTCCCCCAAGCATTAATCAAGAGGTTCTGACGTCATTCGTCATCAAAGCCACAAAATCGGCTTTGCGTGGACCGATTTATGGATTTCGTTACCCCTAAACATAACGATTTTGCTCAAAGATGACATTTCGCGTTCGAGGAAACCACCCTTGTTTACGTTTCGAGAGAAAACATATAACTGGTATTAAAAATAACATTCCACTGATATTTTACTCCCCTGCTCCAAAGCATGTGCAAGAAAATGCAGTCGCATTTTGCTCATTCCTGGAAAAAAATCGTTTTTGCAATTAACAAATGTAATGGGTTCGTCGAGTAAATAATTTTTAATGAGATTCCCAAGTCGTATAATAACTGACATTAATCCACGCAAATTGAACTGCTGTTGAAAAGCTGACAATGCATGCGCATCGATTTGGTGTGGCCAGGGTTTAGCAACTCGAAACACGTATATGAACACGTTCGATATGGGCGAAAATCCAAAAAAATTTCCGAAAACTTCTCTCGTCCTTGTATGTTGAAATCCTGGGAACGGATGTGACGACAGGTCATGACCTAATATCTGTTGTAATTTGTAAAGCCAGCTAAGGCCTATTGAAAGTGCATTGTGACTTTGGGGATACCCTGCATAAAATTTCCAGAAACAAATTCTCCTTTCCTAATCAACATAGAAAAATAATTTTTTTTTAAATTCTAAAAACGAAATGTCTTTTCATTTTATATAGCACAGGCACTTACTATCAATATAAACCTTGAATTAAAACATTTAGTTTCATTTGAAATTATCATATCTGTCCAAATTCAGTTTCAAAAAATCACTTTCAATAGGTCTTCAACACAAACAAGATGTCGACGGCATAAAATTGGAATTCATGAAATCCATTCATAATTTTGTGAGAGGCACATTTGCCAAGCTATACACATGTTCTAGTGAAGTGGTTACGAACGAAGGAATGACAGGTACAATATCTCTAGTTGCGATGCACTCAGAGAACCTACAAATGACGTCACACCTTAAGATACCAGTATTTATAGGCTGGAAACCATAGAGATGACATCAATCCTTTTTCTATGTCCTTGCAATTTCTAGCTAAGAGGCAGCTGCTTTTAATTAAGATTTAACAATGAACAACGTTAGTGTGTGGTTAGTTAATCTCAGGCGTTGCTATTTGAGATTCCTCTTAAACAGGTAATGAATTTTTATCCATAAATCCATGTGGGAGTCGCTATGATGAGCTGCCCAAATCTTTTTGTCCAAGAGAATTAAGGTCATCTTCACACCCTAACTGTGTACACTGTTACCGATTAGAACTTCACCTTTCGAATTGGTAATTTTGAATTGGTAACGTGTATATATGAAAATCTCTCCACAAACGAAACAATTTTTTTTTGGAAATCAGCATTATTAGTCACTCGCCCGAACAACGTTGTAACCCACATGAATCAAGTCAAATCATTGCATTATTCTACAATGTATGTCCAAACATTTTGAGCAACAATGTGATGATGCCCGTAGGTTAAAAATGCGAACAAGCCAGCCTAACGTATTGCAGATGTTTTTATAAAATATTATTCCACCTTAATGTTACTTTTTCCAAAATTGTTGTGTTGTGTTGTTCGGGTGAGTGATTCACAACTATAGTTATCAGTTGGCCAATTAAACCATGCGAATTACAAATGATATGTTACGCTATTATGAAGTACATTTCTCCGGGGCAATTTATTAAACATTTCGTACCTATGGATTCCAAGTTCATGGCCACTATTAGCGAGGTAAACATAGCAACATCAACACGCATTGAAATGTATGAGAAAAAAATCTAAAATTCCTTTCTTCGTTACAATAAAATTATAAATATTTTAAAATAGCATTTTCATTTGTAGTTGTATGCCCACCTATGACAGGTATTCGGGAGTTTCCCCACAAATGTCAGTGAAAATATTCACACTGGGATTGCATAGTCGAATTCATATTTTTTCCTATGGCATTGTTCCAGAAAACATTCATGAATACTGAGCTGGATACCCCGCGTTGAAAGCAGAAAAAAATACGAATAAAAGTGCATATAAAAGCCAGAAATTGGAGGATAGCGTGCCAAATTGTCTGCTCTTAATCAAAAAAGAGAGTAAATCTGCTGTTTGCTCGGATACAAATTATAGACTAGCATACCTTGACATGATATTCGGAAAAAAATATTCACGCAATTTTGACCTAGGTGTATGGCACACATAACTAGTTTTTGTTTGCTGTAGCAATGAAATTACAAACAATGCCAGGAATGGAAGGCGTTTTGTATAGGTAACATTGACCGCGTTACCGTAAAAAATCAGAAAACAAAGCTTTGTCTGAAGATATTTAATGCACGCCTAATAAAGGTGGGGCGAATGGATTTTATTGCACGAAAGCCAATTGATTTCAGAAAATACCTCTTGGGATCAACTGGAGAAATTGAGTCTTGATTGTTCTGGAGATGAATTACGAGTATGTTTATCTCACCAACGCAGTATTAAACTCACTTTGCTGCAAGGTTCTAATTAATATACAGGGTGGTCATAAGTCCTACCCTCATTGCAGAAATTAATTCAAAATACAGTTTCACGTTTTGGAAAAAGTTAAAGACGTTTTCAAGCTTTTTAATTCACGTATTTGGCTCACAATAGCTTGAATCAACAAATTCATTTGCATTGGAATGCTGCAATCCACTGGTAGTATATACAATGTACATTGTATATGACTTCTACAATATGGAAATCTCTTTAAATTCAACTTCGTTTTGAAGTTGTGCCTAATACTGATGGGTAATTTGGTATCACCATTTGGTGCTCCTAGCATATATGAAACTAGGAGTTCTTTAATCTTTTTATCTCCAAAATTTGGTCCACGTAACTAACAGTTTCTTTAATTCATATTTTGTATTGTTTTCAATCCCCAGTATAATTGTTTGCACCGATCATTTTTATCTGAACAATCTTCAAGAAAATCTTTACTGTCGCGGTGCTAAGAATACCAGCTTTTGCATTAAATTAATTTGGTGCGACTGTATCTAGCGTGCATAAGTCACCAAGTAATTAAATATGCCACTGACACTAGTGGCCACTAAAGGCGGAATAATTAAATATACTGTGCTAATGAAAAGTGAATTTCACTAACGACGCCTTTTTTGTTAATTGGTAAAATTAATTAGTCTGCCTCATTTGTTATCCAAAATTACGACTGTAGATACAAAGAGTTCGTTAAGTCAAATTAATCCATTTATTGTTCGTTATTTATGAATACACAAACATTGAATGCTAGTATATTTGTAGGAACTATATGATGAGTGGTAGTTATCGGTAATATGATGGCTCGTAATCTATAAAATGTGATTTTTATTCTGGTTTGATCAAACACATTAGATGATCGTGTGTTCCTTTTCGGTATAATTAAGCCACCATTGTAAATTTTATAGCCTTGCAAATATGCGATGCATACGCTTAAGCTGTGTTGACATTTGGGAATACTAATTAAAACGGGACGGTGTACCTCATTGGCAATTCAGACTACATTCAGGGTATATTGTTGGGGAATTCTTTGATGTTTTTGGTGGTTTATTATTTTATAAGGCCCTTTTTATGAGGGAATATGCGTGCGACTGCTCTATGATCGTGTTGGTGACATTGACCACAAGCACTAAAATGATTCCCGTTTCCATTTCGGGATCAACAATGGCTGAATACAAAACGCACACACCCTGATTAAATATTTGAATGAGTGCGCTTAATTTCATTATTACATCACAAAACTAAAGCGTGTCAAGGTGGCTAGAACGGTATTCATGGACAAAAACATTTCTGATAATTTTAGTAACTAATTTACATGAGATATAGGAATTATATTCTATTTTTAAAATTCTGAAAACATTAAGGCTGTGAACTCAAGATGGGGAATGCATTGTTCATATACGGGACATGTATATCCTAAATCCATGCTCCAAATTAAATGTGCAAAAAATATTTATTTTTTATCTCTACTTGTATGAAGAGATGACACCTGTTATAGCTGTTAAAATTTCCTTTTTTTAATTTTGCTTGTGTGTTTCACCTTGCTTTGTGTTGTTTTTACCTTTTCGTTTGTTGCATTTTCTGCCTAACCCAATCTAATCTTACCTACCCTAGCATAAACTAAACTAAAAACGAAATTTCTGTATTTGACTGCCCCTAAAAGTGGCAATCACTGCTAGTTTACGAGCTGTTAGGATAAGTCCACCTACGAGTATCTCTTTCTGCCTGTGCGGTAGAATAAAAGGTACTGCCGTTTATAGTACGTTTACTATCATAACATATTTTACAGCGCAGTTGGATCTATACGTGTAGTTTTTGAAAACACGTGAGTCCGAAAAAAAATCAATTTTGAAATTTGAGGTGTTTTATGACTCGGCTGTTGCTTCCGCATTGTCATGTAGAGAGTTGAATATGCCTTTACGATTCTATTATATGGCAATGCTGAGATAAGTTATGGCTTACTTTTAATATGATTGCAGGAGAAGATTATACCATTTAGTTGGGCCATTTGGGCATCAAGAACTGCTCATTAATTCCCGCATTAAAATTTTGCGACGCACGTACTACAATGCTTTAGTTTTGAATTATTGATCCATAACAATTTGGAGGGCATTTACCTTTATCCGAGGCTTAATTAAAAAGTATTTGATGACGATTTAATTGTAATGAATAGGTCCTAATTCACGTTCGTATATCCTCGTGCCGATGCAATTCAAGTGCTTCTATGGGGATACACATATTACGAAAGGTAATTGATGTGTAAGATAATGTTCATTTTGAAAGCATTTAGGAGCAGAATTACGTAGTAAAATTTACTGTAACTTTAACTTCGATGTACGTGTATAGCCTCCCTCCAACGTTTTCACGATTATCATTCGAAACATTTATTTTTACTGCTACGAATTAATTCGAGATAAATTAAATCACTGTTTGAGAGACAGGACAGCTGCAGAAATCCCACTATGGTTGCGTGCAAACTATTAAGTGAAATTTAATAATATTATTCTTATTTGTTCAAAAATGTAGTACTTCGGGGACCCTGTCTAAGATAAATTGCCTTTATTAAAACCAACCCTCTGCCCAATCTCAAACTAATATACAATTATGGGGTGATTGATTATAAGCCTGCACGATTTGAAACAAGATTCTTAGATTAAATGTATTTAAACGCTGCAAATCAGCCGCATCTTCAATGATGACCAGCCAACTTAGCATTCATGGACAATTAAGGCCCATTGAAAGGGATGTTTTGTAATTGAATTTTGATAATTTTGGACAGATATGACAATTTCAAATGAAACAATGTTTTAATTTAAAGTTTGTATGGATAGTAAGTTCCTGCGCTACATAAAATGAAAAGACATTTAGTTTTTAGAATTTTTTCAGATATTCTTTATTTTGCCAACGTCAGTAACTCTAATATTCCCATTCAGATGGCAGGTGCTGCCATATATCGCCCATAAAGCAAAATAAAGAGGACAAACATAGAATTATCGTTTTTATTAATATCAAATATACTACTTTTCCATAAGTTTTCAACAGCGCTTGCCAGAAAACGCAAGTCCCTGTTAATGTTAACAAAAAAATTATTTTCATACGTTGATTAGGAAAGGAGAAATTGTTTCTGGAAATTTTATGCAGGGTGTCCCGAAAGGTCAAAACGCAATTTCAATGGGCTTTAAAGTTACATGTAATTATAGGGTGTGTCCATATTTTGGAAGCATTATACCATCTCTTGACATCGATTAGCAGGAGTTGACTGCTGCAAATTCTGCCAGTTTGCATAATTTATAAATAAGGTGGTACCTTGTTTCTGATTTTTAGTGCAGTCCTCTGTGTGTAGGGTAATTGCACGTTGCAAATATTGTGAGAGGGGTTTCCTGCATGCCTCCTGGGTGTGATTAGGGCTTATGCTTAAAAAAGGCGGACATATTTTCACTCGGTTCCTTCCTTTTTAGGCGATATTTCACCCAAAAGAATATTCCCTGCATGCCATCGCATCCGTAAATAATTAATACTGTACTTGATACAAGCACCGAGGGAGCAATTAATGTATCTCATTCCGCGCAGCGTCTTTAATTATATCCATGTCGTGTAGCCAGAGGTTAATGACATAAATGAATATTTTTGGGATAATGTAGTCGGTTTTGGGCCAGGATTTACCGTCGGTCTTATTCCCGGTGCCTGATTATGTGTGTACGCATAAACCCCCAAGTATCAACCTGGTGACAATAAAATGAGATCGGGGCAAATGTGCAATCATTAAAATGTTATTGTACCATTTCCGCTATAGGAAAGGCGCCATTTAATGCAGCGTAAATTAAAGTGGAGAACTGTATAGTCAGCACAACCTCAGTCTTGAGACTCGAATTAACAATCAACACTGAAGCGGTCGAAATTGTGAAACAATTATTATGCAATTGAGTTAGTACACTGTAAACTATAAAGGCACAAATGCAGTTTTTGTGGGGTACAAATGTACATTTGCACTCCGTTATGGAACTTGGGTACCTTTTCTTTGGAATGCTGTATATCTCCTAACGAATTACTTGGGAAATCTCCTTTATTGAATGTGAACATCAACAATGAAATATATGTTGCATTGAAAGAGGCTCATTGAATTTGCAATGAATTGCAACAATGAATTTTGAAGAAAGTTTGCTTGCTACTAATGTTTTGTTTCTCTTATATCCCCTGTAATCTCTAAATTGTCTTCGTTGTAATAAACTGTTATCCATGAAATTATGCATTGGACATCATTTAGGACATGTTGGCATAAATCCATGTATTTTTATGTAGAAGAAAAGGCGGTAAAAAAGAAATCCAAATGTGCATTGAAGGGTCATTTGCCATGAGCATATGTACCTGAAGTGTGGTTTAGAAAATTAGGTTTTAATGATTGTCATATATGTACCCAATGGGATGAAATGATTTAAATATTTGTACCTCAAGGTAGAATTTGAATAGGTACAAATGTAGACTCATACATGTATGTACCCCTAAGAACACATGTCATGGGTACATGTACAATCAACGTATAGGATGTGTGTATATAGTTTCAAAACATTGTACCCCTAAGGTTCAACATTTGTACTAGCTGTTTCCGTTTAGTGTAGGCACCATGTTTTTTATGCGTAACAGCATTCTTAGGGTTTGATACAGTATTTAGGGATAAACAATTGTACTGCTCGAAATGTGTGCAAAATATCTAATTACAACTCTACAACTTTTACTGACCCCTAAGCAGGGGCAATCACTGTCAGCCCATGGAAGTATGCATCTTTGAGCAGAGCATATAACGAATTATACAGAAATGTAATTTGGCTTAAAATGACCAGCTTGTAGTTCGGCACTATACATGAACAGTAAACTCCCACATTGCCAAGAATTTCCACACAACCAGGAACAAATGACGCACTTCTTTCATAAAATTACGATGCAATTTTATACAAATTCATATAACTTTGGGGCCTAGAACGTGCATAAAATCCAAAGATGTGTAACTATAGTTTGAAGTACAATATTCATGTACCAAACACTAGAGAACAAGGCGATTTTATTTGGTCGTAAACGATATTGGAACCAGATGACATTTTATATGATTCTATTACAAAATAAGGAAGTGCATGAGAAGGGTTGCATCAAAGGCCTCTGAAAAACTTGTGGAAATACCTTGTGTAAAATCTAGATTTTCAGAACTAGTCTCTATAAAGAATCCATTTAAGTCTTCATAAAAGCATGCTCCTTTAATAACATCAGGATATGCAATTGATGCAATCTTTGCACATTGCTTCGGCCAAACTTGCAACTTCAAGCACGTTGTATTCTCGTAGATGAAAAAAATATATTTTTCACTTTGTTCTCTAGCTCAGTCACGTTTCACTGGCCCTTGGATAAAATATAGCAGCATAGTTTATGCGGAGAAAGTATAATGCAATCTAATTGACGTTAACTCGCACTTTATTAAATTTCTGATTAATATACTCATAGCGCTGCATTCAATCTCTCCGTACATAAGCAGTTTGGCTGGTAATAAATATATTTCAAGCTCTATGGCTAAAGTTAATATAGATGGCAGTAGAGGAGAAATCTGTACGTTGTGTATTTCCAAGGAGCCGTTCGTTGACTCCAAAGTCAACGGCTGCTTTCTAAGAAAAAGATGCAAGGATGAGGAAGTGAAACTTCTGAGGGAAAATAAATAGATTTTTCCGCGAATACAACATCTGCTTCTTGATAAGCGTTCCTATTGGCCCAGCACATTCATGGGTGGAGAACAAAGGCTGAATGCCTTCAGATTAAAAACACGTTTATTTCCACGGAGCCATATGCGTTAGCTCGAGTATTTTTTTACAGTGCGATTTGCGAAGAAAAGCATCATTCTTGTCAGATTTTTCTTGTGAAGACTTTTAAGCCCTTTTTCATTGGCTTTGATTGTCCTGAGCCCAATGACCTTTGACTTCCGTCAAATGCATGCATTATAATGTAGCTATGGTTGGTCATAAAGACCTTGTGCAACTTTAAGCGTTAATTTCGATTACACTTGATTCTGCATAGTCACTATGTAAATGACCTAGTTTACCAGCAATGCAGTTTTATTTTAACACCCATTGGGGATCATCAGGAGCCCTGCTGGTATAGGACGGTATAGCCTTACAATCAACCCAGACCTGGAAAACCTGGAAAAGTCAGGGAAGTTGGAAAGGCCTGGAGAAATCAGGGAAAAGTCAGGGAACATTCATTTATTTAAAATAAAATCAGGAAAATTTCATAAATCTCGTGATAAAGAAGTCAAGAAACTCAAGGTATCAATTAAAGCAGGCAATTCTGTGGAATCTTCGAAGTTTTAATCGCCAGGACCTGGAAAAGTCAGGCAAACGTTAGGGAAGTTGAAAATTGTTAAAACACTCAAGGTATCAATTGAAGCAGGCAATTCCTAGAAATCAATAACGAAGTTGAAATTTAGATTAGTTTTTTCAAATTTACGAGTTTGTTTTATTAAAATGCGTGCTCTTCAGCTGGTTCCTTATTGAAATTTGTATTCACCTCGTTTATAAGCAATGAACAATAAATGGGGCATTTTTACATTGGCATATGTCATATTTTCGAAGTTCTAATCGACAGGGATTTTTTTAAACCTGGAAAAGTCAGGGAAACGTCAGGGAAGTTGAAAATTGTTCTGGGGAACCCTGTGAAAGTTGCTAAACTCTACAATTAACAGTATTGTACTCAGCAAAAATATCTCATAAAACCTCATTATAAAAAGGTTTCACTGTGATCGACTAAAGCTTTTATGAGCCCCACCCCCTCGAACCTGGACGTCGTTTGTGCACAGCCCCTTGTGCAAACGTAAATCTAGTAGGTCAGGAAAATTTGACCGCATGAATTTTCTGAAATGCCTTGCATGGCATTTTTTTTACATGTGCATGGGCTTCATTTTTTCGTGTCTATACGTCTTTTTTAAAATTTCTGTGGGAATCACTACAGTATCATCAGTCATTCATCATGGTTGTCACGCTTTGATGCATCAACCACTGACGTCATAGATGGCGTCACAAATAACCCGTTCCAAGTGCGCATAAGTAAAATCCCAAACAGTCACGCAGGATTTTCGTAGTTCTTTGGGGAGATTTTCAAAGACATGATCCTCTTGAATTCATTGATTTCAAAGCTCGTCACCGAACATGCATAAACGACACGATATGTGAGCAGAAGTTTGTTTGCGTTCGCTAAGCAAACAGCCTGTCGCTTTCTATATGGGACAATTCCCCATAAAAAGTATTTCATTAATCAAGATGGAGACGTCCGATTCATTTATTATTGGTTTCTGCTCCCAGCGGACGTGTTTGCACCCGAATGTTGGCATTTGACACTTACTCGGCGAGCATGACATCTTTCGGATGACTCGTGGTATTAGCTGTCCCCATAAATGGATCATTCATTTGCTGAAGTGCATTTTTTCCTTACAAATGCTTAAACGTTATTTGAAATAGTTGCTTGTTTGCATCCAACTCAAACATCTTGCGGCGTTTCGTATTACGATTTTGTTATTCAGTAGCTTTACAGCATGTGTTTCCTATATATCCTCTAAAATAGGAGTTTTACACTCGTTGCAACAATTAATTTTGAAAAGCAGGTTAGAATTACAAGGAACCCATTTTGCCAATCAGTGTTAAGAGCATTTTCTGAAGAGGGTGCTGACTGCGATCAACGTTGGGTGATTTTCTGCAGTGTGAAAATCTACTTTGACTTCAACTTTCTTTTAAACTTATCCTTAACAGCGGCAAACGCAGTTTTTTTCCTGTATAGACTCCATTCCTTGTAAATTAGATGCAATAAATAAAAACTTAAGAGTGCTTATACTTTTTTCAAAAATGTCGTCTTTGTAACACCATATAACAGTTTCTCAAAAATATATTGCTGTGATGAGAGTATGACTTTATTATCACCCTGTAAGATATCCGATATATTTTTGATATTGTTCGGGAAGTTGTATTCATTAACTTGCAAAAAGGACTACGCATTGGCTTGCGTACAGCCCAATTTGAGTGAAGTATTTCAATAAAATTTTATTGTTCACACTTTGATCATCAGTGAAGTCCATTTTGTGAAATTAATTTAAAATCTTATCGCAAAGCTGAAATGCATTAAAATATAGCTTAGCATTACAATATATTTCGATATATGTTACAAATGCATTATACAGTTTGGTATATACATGTACATTTCCAAATGCATTTGAAATATATTTCATTAATTGAAATGCATTTCAAAATACATTTTGCAATTAGAAATACATTGTACAATGCATTTAAAATACATTTTCTTTGTATATGGGGAATCAGTTTACTATGCATTACATAGTCAAAAATGTCAACTTTGTCCCTACTCATTTCATTGAAAACCTAATTTGGTTTGTAAAAGGGACGTTCTAACATAAGGCAGTTGATTTCAATTGCTGAGATCCACCAAAACCTGCATAAAAATCGTTTATAAGCAAGTCCATTGTGCGCCTTTGGTGATCGATAATTCTTATTAATTATTCTGGAGCATTCGTTGCACGCATTCATAACACAGCAATAGATTGATGACAATTATTCAAGGATGTTCGAGGGCCTACTTATACACAAACAACTCTTTGTTTTGAAATCGATACAGATTATGCACACACGCACGCGTTTAATACACGTTCATTTGCAGCATCATACGTGTATTTGGTGGGTGCTGATGACCTACTTACATTTTGAAAAGCTCATCCTGAGACAAAGTTAGACTTTGAAACGAACGACTTAATTACAACCTGTAATTCGTTCGTTGTCTCAAGCCTGCATTGTCTAATGGGAGAAATTCACCTGCATGCATACGTTTTAATTCAACTGTTTAATTTAATTAAAGTTGCGAAGGACGAGGATTCATTTTGTAAAAAGGTTTATTCAGAGGAGGATTTACTGTTAACCTAATGACCTAAAATATTTTAGTGCTCGATGAAATTAGCATTTTAGTGGATTGCGTGGGATTGTGGATCAGGCAAACATTTGACTGTGAAACGTGAAAATCAGAACATTTCAGCTCAAAGCGTTACTTTAAAAAAATGACATCATTTTGGAAATGCTACTTTCACCCAACAAACTGCCGAAAATGTTGCGTACATGCAACTGACATGCTCCACATTTTGAAATCGAAAGGCTATGGTTGAATATGCATGTATATTTTAAGGTTAATTTCATCTCATTTTGGATTGCACGTGTTATCATTTATTATTTTAAATACTAGAGTGAATGGTTTTGTTTACAAATTGCATGATACCGTGGCTACCAACGCTCTTTTCACCTTTGCATTTAGAGAAAGTTTCAAATTTGTTCTAAAATGTGAAACGTTGGATTTCAAACATAATGTTTCCCCAGAGAAGCTCACGAAAAACGTACGGGCTCTTATTTTACAAAATATATGTTAGAATTGTACGATCAGTGCAGTGACTGGAACCTATTTCTCCTACAAACATACTTTATTTGTACACAGGTGGCTCGTATGTTCTCTTCCAAAGTAACCACTGATTCGTCGATTTGACTTTGGGGCATGCATGGGGTCAATGCCATTGGTACATCTGCCACTTTCCTATATTAAAAAGCTGTTACATGGATGAAAAAAACCTATCGCTAAAAATGGCAAAGTTATCGAAAGATGTGCATGAGTAAAATTTTATTTTGGTGGTGCTGATATTTTATTAAATTATATTACGACAAGCTGCAAGTCTGCAAGTCTTCAAAAAGAAAAATCCCAAAAAAATCATAAGAAAATCTTGCCATGAGCTTTTAATAAACTAAATTTATTTCGTCGATTTTTAGCTTTCTGTTGATGGATGGCAATGCAAATAATAGACAGAATGGGAATAAATTCTAGGGTTGTGTTATTAAGGATAGTTTTGAATAAATTGAGTGTGAAAACTCAATTATAAACTACGCAAAAAGAAATCGGGAACATCAACGCTATTTTTGTTATATGCCCCGCAGAATAAACGTGCAATGAATTTTGTATGACCATGGGAAAATGAGAGCACGTTAGAAATGCATTTCTGTGCTTTTTGGAAAACATCTTTTGTCCCATTCGGTACAAATGGCATTGGGGGGTAGGCGCGGCGTGATAATGTAGTGAAAACGATTGTTTTATGAAGCTGGAGATTGTGGCGTGCGACTTTTTCTCAAGGTTTGTGTGTTGGCAGCTCACCTACTCAAGCAAGCCATTAGGGGAATAAATTCTCTTATGATTGCCGTGGAAATGGCTATAGCAAAAATCCTAGCATTAATCTGCAGTTTGCACGAGAACGGATAATGTACATGTACATGCACGTACTGTTAGGTGTAAGCTTATGCACACCTTTATGTCGAAGTTCAGTTTTGATATTATTATGCGTAGTTCTTTCTGGTTTATTTTCATAAAATTGAATTTGATGGGATTAAATTTTATTCAGCGCCTAATTAAAGGCAATCATGCATTGCATAGAAGCACGCAGTGATTGCCTTATTCAGGGGGCATTAATTCTTAATATCTTCTATGCACGAAATTGTGGTTTATTTTTGTTTAACTGGTAATTTTGGATTTCAGTTGAACGGAAACAAGTTGTCGATTTTAATATTCGATCAAAGAAATGTGTTGCACTCATTAACAATTTTAAATTTATAAACGGAAAGTTCAATTCCCGCATCGTTTAAGGTTGATTAGATTTGAAAGTTTTTGTCTACATTTTTCGATTAATGACCACATTTTTGAGCAAGGATGATCAGCTAAGAACTTTGATATCCAGAACTACTAACATTTAGATTTTTAATTTTAGAAAGTGAGAAATTTTCATCAAATATATGGAGAAATTGTCAAACAATTTTCAATTGTTACCTATTAATTATTAATAAATGACAGTGATGGATAATTCGTGTTCATGGATATGATAGAAATTTGATTGAGCTCAGTTTAGAAAATTGATGTGTTAATTTTTCACCAGTGATAATCGGCTAAGATGTTTAACATCCATGATCAGAAAATTTGCCATGCTGTGGTGCTGTAGACAAACGCGTAGATGTAATTAAATTTGGAAAGTTAATTTTTATCAAATTAATGGAGGAATTGTCAAACAATTTGACATTATCGATGCATATTAACTGTTAATAAACGCAATCATAGGCCTAGGAAAACTGATAATATATAAAACTGACAAGAGTCAATTTTGTCTGCAATGTTGTTTTAGATGAAAGGAGAATTTCCAATGCAGTCCAGTTTGAAAAACTTCGCAGACAACTAGTAACTTGAATTGAACTTACCTGTTTCGAAGCTCGTTTTCTGGCCTCCAGAAGTTGTTTGATGATTCGGTCCACGTTGAAGGCCTCGTGTCTGAATGACATTTTTGGAAAGCGTTGGCTGGCTCAGATTTCAGCGACGACAACTTTGCCTGTGTTTTGGCGATGTTCAAAGTCCATCGATTTTAGCTTTTTTTTAAGAGGAGTTATTGGGCCATGGCAGCTCGACAGTCCATATGCCATTCACCGTTGGTTCTGTGTAGCAAGGAGAGCAATCTGAAGGATGCCTGTGTCATAGGTTAGCCAGGGCGATGCATTGGTCGGCTCTTTATTTGGTGCACAAAATGTTTACCCCTTTATAGCGGCCCTTAGCTCGGCCCCCTTCTTTATTGTCTATCGCCATCCGAGCTTTGGTAGTTTCTGAACATGCGAGCTGGGCTAGGTCTAGCGTGTATTCAATCGAATTCGGAGGGGCGGTGCCGCCAGGGCGTCGCCTAGCAACGCTTTGCTCTCATACTTCACATTCCTTCCGAATAGTTGAGCTGTCATGCGGCGTTTAAAGCGCCATCTGTGGTGAGATGGGTGGAGGGCAGGGGCGGATCCAGCTTGTTTTTAAAACGGGGTCCGTCACCAAAATTCGACCATTATATAATCGAAACGGTAATTTATGACATGACATGACCTCTTTTCAAGTCTGCAGTGAGCAATCGAGCCCGAAATATACATGTTTAAAAAAATATTTGCAAAAACTAGTTAATTTTTTCCTTTTTTTTAAAACGTTTTTCAAAAGCTGTTCATTTTTTGCAAAACAATTTGCAAAACCAGCTCACTTTTTTACATTTGTTTGCAAAATTATTGCAAAAGGCAGCTTTTGCACTTTGCTGGCTGCATGTTTGCATTTTTTTGCAAAAATTTTGCAAAACCAGTTTACTTTTTTGCAAAAAAATTTGCAAAACCAGCTCAGTTTTTTACATTTGTTTGCAGAATTATTGCAAAAGGCAGCTTTTGCACTTTGCTGGCTGCATGTTTGCATTTTTTTGCAAAAATTTTGCACAACCAGTTTACTTTTTTGCAAAAAAGTTTGCAAAACCAGCTCACTTTTTTACATTTGTTTGCAAAATTATTGCAAAAGGCAGCTTTTGCACTTTGCTGACTTTTTGCATTTTTTTGCAAAAATTTTGCAAAATCAGTTCACTTTTTTGCAAATTTTTTCGATTTCTTAACCATTCTATCTAGTATGAATTTTTATTTTTTGGTTCCAATCTACCTAGTGTAAATTTTCTATTTTGCCAAACGGGGTTCTGACCCCTGGAACCCCACCCTGGATCCGCCACTGAAGGGGGTGCACACATCAGTGTAAAGTCCTGTGTTCAAATGATGCACATGTTGGTGTTTCGTCGTTGAAGCCAAATTTGAGCCGAGGCTACACTATGTTTACATACAGACTTAAAGACGCATTAAGCTTACTTAATTTAAGGGTGCTTGATGTGGGGTTCGGCTTTGGGGTGGTTTCATTCAAGGCACCGGTGCCCAAACCAAGCAACCGAGCAGAGCCCCAGGCAGCTTAGATGCCTAGGGTTAGATGTGCACATGATCATCGACGTTCTGTTTACAAGGTTTTACTGTGTTTATGGTAAATCTAAAACCAGATATAGCGAAGCTCATCATGTAACAAACGTGTAACTGAAACATGGCACGCTGTATCTGGTTTTTAGGAAACTCGGGCCACACCTCCCAAGATCTGTGCTGCGCTTAAATGAAGCAGACAATTCTGGGTTTTTTGCAACATGTCACCATTAGACGACCATCTTGTAAAACCACATGACTTAGTGTAATTTATGTTGGAATATCGCTGCTGATATCAACCCAAAATTCGAACATTCCATACTCTAATAGCGTGCAAAAATTCGAAATTCGAGTCGACTCGAATCCAATGGTCCTATGAGTGGGTTGGAATGACAAGTTCTAACATGAAGTATGACGTGACTGACTTCGAAGTTTCTGAAGTTTTTGTTACGCTACCGCACTACGTGGGCTTATACGGTGAGACCAGCGTTTCAACAGTTGCGAAAACACTTGGTAGTGTAATATTCATAAATTATAATTATCCAAAAAACTAAGATTGATTTTGTGTCTGTGACGTCGCAGACAGGAAATGGA
>JAQFYZ010000664.1:0-36104 GCA_034695085.1 Cylindroiulus punctatus | reverse complement strand
TGGAGAAAGCTATCAATAAGCGGAATCCCTCTGACTGGCTGTCAGAATTTGTCATTTCTCGTTGAGCCGACTATAGACCTAGTTAGTGGTACGTTTGAAAGTTCATACGTTCAATACATGCAAAAATAGACCACAGTAGACGCTGATTTCTTCGGCAGCAGATAACGAGCATTTACCCTGAAGTTAGCATGGCCTTTCAGAATATGTAATTTGTCTATAAAGTTTACTAAGTGTGGCAACTTCGTTATGGTATGGTAGGCCTACGTGATGTGAGTAGCAACTTGATTGTGGGCAAAACCACCGCCGTCATTCGTTGTTTACGAACAACCCCCGGTGTTAAACTTTTCCATGGCCATTCCGAAATTCGCCTCAACCCTACCTCTACCCTACCCAATCCCCTGTTGTTGCGTTTTTTTTTTTTTGTTATTGTGATTTATCAGCTGATATCCTCTTCCCATTTGCACGCTTGTATGGTATGAGATCCGCATCCTTCTCCACTAACCGATCCCCAAAACTTGCCAGACGCTCCCAAAAATATTTTTTTTTTGTCCCACAACCTTTGACCTGGCCCCGTCATTGGCAGTACGTGCTTCAGCCAAGCAGGGCAGAGTGGTCGCTCAGGTGCCTCTCCTGCACCTCCTGCTTGATTGCCCAGGTGGTTGCCCAATTTCACATGCTGTAGGACAGGACACGTGGTCCGGGTAGGAGGAAAAAGAGATTCAGCCGATGTTGTGTTCATTTCTGGTCGGCCTTTGGCTTGGCGAGCTACGGGGTAAAAATAGGCGATTTCGGAACGCTCTGGTTTTTGGGCTGAGGATGTAGGATGCAAGAGTTGCTCCACTGAGGGCGTGCTGCGGACGAGTCCATCCCAAGTTTTTCGGTTCCTTTTTCGGCTCACCACTTTTCGACTATCAGCTGATGGTGGTGCACTGGTGGGCCGCCTGCTCCTCCGTCGGGCATGTTGGATTATTGTGCGCTCTGGATTTGCTGTTGTTCCTGATGCGTCTGCCATCCCCATCCGACAATGGCCATGCTGCGACGCAAGCACTCCAATGCAGTGCCCACTGACAAGGAACGAAGGGAAAGCTTGGTCCATAGGCAAGTGGTTTTATTTCGGGATTGGTTTCCGTGCATGGAATACAGGAAGGCAAGAGCACGGCACCACGAGTAATGTTAAAGCCATGAAATGGAAATCAGGTCGTGAAGTTCACATAAGGGCCATGGAAAATTATGGAAGTGCTGCCTTTGATGAAAATTTCTATACAGTCAAAATTCATCTCAAAGGAACTTCCATTTGAGTGTTAGTTACCAAAAATGTTCTGTCCTTTGATGCCGTAGTAGCTAGTGCATGTAAAGTTGTCCTTTATTTGGTACAGCTTAATCTCAAAGCCCGTGGTCTAATTGGTAGGATGGAATCTCATGATGCCACAGGGGACATTAAAGTATATCAACACTTTGGGGGGAAGGTTGGATGATGAAGGGAGTAGAATACTGGGTTGAAATCCATAAGTTCCGATGTTGATACAAGTTTCAAATTTCGTTTAGAATCAAAAAAATGTATCCAGTAATTGTCATCACTTTGGGAGAGTGAATGTGATGACGAGTTCCCGCATATTCTAAAAGGCATTACATTTTTTTAATCATGAAGTCATTGAAATGCCATGGAATTTAATGTACCAAATCCAGCAGACGCCCTGTTCGGATCCATGCTATTGGTCTTATTTTGTGCATCCAATCAGGTGATGCAATTGGTATTCACTAACTGTACTGATAGTAAAATGCCTTAAGCTTCAAGAAATTCCGTTAAAGAATGACTGTACACCCTAATACGGTGGTAACCTCCGATTAAATGGAAATTAAATTGGGTTGATGGATTACAACCCTACCACATGGTATTCACTAACTGTACTGATAGTAAAATACTGAGTTGAGTGGAGTTGAGTTGAATTGAGTTGAAGCTGAATGTGTAGGTGGGCGCGTTGAATAAAGCCTATCAATGTATACGAGCTGCGTGTTTTGCTCGCTAAAATATGGCAATGTCAGTGTTGGCACCACAGATGAGAACAGCCGTGGAACAGGAGTTGTTGCTCGTTGACTAGTTTTTAAACAAATTGTTGGCGGCTGGGTCTGTTGCTGTTGCTTTTTTTACAAAGCAGATTTCGAACAATGCTGTTATTTTATTTGATCCTTCAATTGAATATGGTTTAGTCTGCTGTTGTCTAGTCGATCTGACTGTCGATCTTTGAGATTTAGCCAAAAATTTCTACTCCGAAATCCGCTGGATTCCGAATTCTGCAGAAATAATTCCTTTGGAACTCAAATCTGCTTAAAAATAGGTTTTAGATACATATGATCTATAATTAATTCTACCATTTAAAACGATGAATTCTCATTGACTGATGGTTTTCTATTTCTTTGACAATAAAAGTTATGAACATTTTTTCATAACATTTATACAAAAGTAATCATTAGAATATTTTTCTGAGCTGACAAAATGACGGGGTAAAACATCAAGAAATTTTGTTTTCAGAAATGAGTAGTCACTTATTCTCCTACATGGCACACATGGACGTCATAGCCGAATATTCATGTTGGTTTTATATCCAACAGTGGCCAGTTTGTTTTTTAATTGACATGGAAAAGCATGTCAAAATCTTCAACAAAGACTGTTTTGAGTGTGCTCTGGTTTCCAGCATAGCACGTACACTGTATGTAGGACTATTTCATGGCAGACATTTTGACAGGAGTTGATGGTGAGGAGGCCTGCAGGGGCACTGACTCCTACTGAAATCCTCGTCCTTCTTAAGTCTCACAATTGTCAGTGCTGATATAAATGTTGACGTTATTTTAATATCCCACGTCTTAAGGCGTGGGCCATTGTTCTCGGGACAGTCCATTGCAGAATAATAACTGATGACGTGAAATTATTTTTAAACGTATGGGGAAAGTGATGTTGTAATTTCCAAAAGGAGCTGTTGCGTGTGTTGTTGCACTTTTTGCCCTTTTGCATTATTCACTTCGGTGTGTAGGTGGGCAGAGGATCCTGTCTGGAATTAATTTGAAGCAGCCAAAATTCGACTCTTTCTGGTTTGCCATTTTCGAAAAATGTGCTCCCCACAAACACATTGCCATGTGATTTATATCCGCGTGATATTTATAACCGAAAACACTTGAATTTTGCAAATGAAAGCTAAACTTATCCTGGCTGATGAGTCGGTTGGTGGCAGCTCGGGGGATGAAAACCCTAATTTTGTGCCCGTATATGGGCCCAAGGTGGCGAATTCTGCCAGTTGGTTACCTTGCTGTGCTAGGTAATCTCAAGAGATACAAGGACACTGTTATCAGCTAACACTGGCTGCCATTGGTCTCTGCTCGAAACAGTGACTCATTGTTTTTATTCTAAAAAGAACATGGAATTTACTGAGTGTTGGTCTACGTACTCGACAACAAACTCTGCTCAACTTAAGATTTTGCCGAGAACGGTAGCCCTATCTGGTTTGCACTTGGAAACTTATGATAAACTGTACTGGTTTCCAGATACATGCTCTTCAAGTGGAGCGAAAATGTTTACTCTTGTTCGTGGAATTATGATGTTGGAGTCTTTACTTCAAGTTTTGCGAGTTCAAGCTTTTGCTTGAGTTTCTTTTCTAATTTTGTTTAGTTTATTTTCTCGGTCAGCGATTGTCATCAGGGGACGTTCATGTATGATGCCATCATCTTAGGTGGGGGCCACCCAAATGATGATGGTGGTTGGCCATCTTCACTTCTTGGTGGTCCAGTTTTGCAAATACTTCCAACCACATTGAAGCATTTGCCAGGTTTCAAAAGGGACGGAAACCTAGATAAGGAGGGATTTGTTACATTGCTTTAATGGTTATGAACTTCCTAAGGATGCCATAATTTCATTGTTCTCAAAGGGTTTAGCGATTGCTTAGGGGTGTAAAAAACTGTGTCGAAAGGGTTTGTCCATAAACCCGGTCACATTCATTGTTGATTAGCAGCTATTGAATCATTGCTCGATAACTTATTGTGGAAAATTCCTTCTTTCTTACCGAAAATGAATATCTCGTTGGTGGTTTGGAAAGGCCAACCTCGGCTGTCTGAATCATGATATCTAACGTGTGAGGCCATCTCAGGGAGCACTGATTAAATTATAAAACCTTTCTCAAACATCTTGACGTTGCTGCTTTCTTTATTTCGAAACCCTCGATTCTCAAACAGCTGTGACCGAAAAAGTCAGCAGGGCGGCCATCTTTTTAAATCTACTTTTATTACAGCAGTAATCTTATTTATGATGTAGGCGGCGAATGAAAGAGTATGAAAACCATGGAAACAAAGACAATATAAATCATTAATTCAATAACGAGCAATTATTCCATTCTTCAAAGTCGACCTGTTTTACCTTCTCTGGCTCATTAACTGTTGAACAAATGAACCCCCTTTTTTAAGTATTTGTGATTATCGCGATAACGTTTTGTGGAATATAATAATGAGGTTCTTTCAGTTGTGTATGTACATTAGTAACTTAAACCTGTTAAATATTGATAGAAAAATCGGTACGTTTCTTTAATAAGAGCTGCTTTAAAATTGTTTCAGATTAACTGAAATGGTTGGATAAACTTTATTTTCACTGAATAGGGAAGTTTGTTTGAAAACCTGGACAAGTTAGTGAAATTATAAACTTCCTCTCTGAGTGAACCCTGTACAGGGATCTCACTTTTTAGAAAGTCAGAGAAATTGATAGTTCACTAATTTTAAAAAAATCGAATAGGTTTCTCTATTCAAGGTTTGAAAATAGAAGATGCATTCATCAATAATACAAGATCAAGGCAATTTTTTAAACCTTCAAATACATGTAGTAAATTGGAAAAGTTTTGTCACCTTGGGCAAGCACACATTGCCCAGTGATGTTAAACAAAACGAAAACCAGAATGTACTCTGGCAACTCTTTTCAAATGCGGATGTGAAATATATATGGGAATAGGAAACTGAAAACGTCGCCACGATTGCTCATTCAAATGTGTTTGCTCCACACCCATGTCCTTTGCATTTCTGGGAATTAAATAACTCGGTCCTTCCTCAAATGATGCCAGCCTCATGGACGCTCCAGTAACTTATTTAGAGAACAATAAACGGATAGAACACAACACCGAATGTACCCTTTAACATTTGCGAAACAATTGGAGGCTAAGATTTAATCGTTATAGTGCGTCAGGGTGCGTGGGTGCTCATTGGCATTGCCAGTCCAACGTTATAGACAGTTGCTTTGCATCCAAAAAATTTCCAGTCCTTTTTCTCGGATTTCATGTTTGTGGATGTTTTGACAGGCGTGGCTGGTTAAGCTTAGTTTCGACTTTTTCTTTCCATCTGCAGGAAAGTTTGACTTTGAACCTTACCAATAAGTTTCCGAAAACATGTGATAAACAGTTGAAATTAAAGGAAGCCCACCGTTTTCTGTAAATGCCAAGAGCTAGAGAAAACACACAGTCGCTGGCCTACCTTTCAGAAAACCCGACTTTGTAAAAATAGGCTAATGGCTTTTTGGAAGTCTAATTTAAAAATGCACAAAATGCACTGGCACAAAGGACGGAAGTGCGCTTATTTCACCATTCCCCAGCACAAATCATAAACAATTGGCAAATTATGTAATGGTTCGACCGAATTGCCGAATCAGAACCAGTTTTTCCGTACCTAGGCCGTTTTGGGAAAGCAGTGTTTACATAGGCTATTTGCGTCGAAATTAAACTTTCCAGATGGATATTATTAGAATGTTTGTGGTGGGGGAGTATTCATCAATGGCCAATCGTGTAGTACACCTCTCACCTTCCGAGGTTCTTTGAAAACCTGGATGGGAAGTAGGATAAAGATTAAGGCAGGGTGTCTACTGAGTTGGGAGTATTGAAAATTACTGGAATATGATTGAATTGGAAGTCGGTCTTTAATATCAAGTCATGGTCATGGAATTTTTGCCTTTGACCGATTCACTGAACACATTTACCATCCAAAATGTGTGAAAACAAAGTGACATTCAACTTGATGTCATCCGATCGGGATGAAGTGGGGTTCTCAACCAAATGCAAAGTCATCAGAGTTCATAATTTGTCATCCAGTTTTGCAAGATTTTCATTCGCAGTGTTTTTGAAATGTCAATTTTTTAGTCGTATTCAAATCTCCTTAGAGTCGAAAATGCTTTTTGCCAATGATCGTATCATTGGTTGGAATGGGTTGGAAGGTACTGGGAGGGGGTTGACAATTATGATGAACGTTATTATTGGGAGCATGGTGGCTAAAATCACGATTTATAATTTAAACTGTTCCATTACGCTGATAGATATTGGAAATTAATATAGCCATGCAGTAAAAGTTCGAGGAACAGTGAAAGTATTGGGAAGCTTTGTTATAACCGGAATTTGCTGCGAGCAAACAAATTTCACCATTATAAAACGTGATATTATTCCTAACGAGTTCGTCATGACTGAAAATATCCACCACGAAGGTGTTTCACCAGCGGGTGTTCAGAATCCAGGAAAATGCATGCATTGAAAGTTTGGCAATTGTTTGTATTGGCAGGGAAACTGATGAGCCATGCTTTATTGCGGTTAGCACATAAGTGCAGCAGTGACGATGTGTTGCACGTGTGGATCTGACGTAAAATAATTGGTGATCTAGCGAGGTTCCGAAGTGGGCCAAGTTTAACCTCTTTTTCTTGTTCCATCCCATTATGCCGACTGCCCGGAGCACTTGTAGGTACTTGTAATGGTCAGGCGTAACTGCTTCCAAGCCGATTTTCATATGACCTACTTCGACCCAAACCTGATTGTGCAATTTTAATTATGAACTCGAAATTGGAAATGTTAATGTGATGGCTTTGATATGCAAAAAATAATGTGGCTTTGTTTTACCAAACGAAGCCAAATCAGCTATTCACATTACGGATCACATTATCTGGATGTTTTTTACTCGTATCTGTTCACTCTTGTTTTATCTGGGGATTTTGTTGGAAAAATGAGTTCCGTGGAATGCTAACCTTCCTATAATAACTTCGTTGCAATCTGGTTTGCATTAAGGCTGGGTTTGACTAATTCCGTGTGCTTTTGGCTATCTTCCAGGTGGTTGAGGCATATCACAGAGGCTGCAGATGCCTACAAGTCTAAGGAGGCGAAAAACAAGCGCATCGAACATCTTCCCAATGCCCCGGAGCAGAGGGAGTCCGCCGAAGACGCCACCGAAGATGGTTTCAAGTCAAGAGAGTACGTCCTTTCAACCCTTTGCACTCATTCTTCACTCTTTTGTTTATGGCAGCTACTTGGTTGCGTTTGGAATGCATACATAACCTAAAGAAGTAACAATCAAACGTCCAATGACATCTTTCAGTTCCCTGGAAAATCAAGAAAGTCAAGACACGACTGAAGGCGGCGAGATCAGCGATGTCGGCGAAGCGCCAGAAATCAGCGAGAGGTCGGACATGACGGTCCTGACAAGCCCTGACTCCTCCAAACCTGGAGGAGAGTGTCGCATCAGTACGGGTACAGCCAGCGAAGGAGAAGATGGTGACGACAGTGCCGCATCAGCTGCCAGTGCCTCGGCAACCTCTCAGGGTACTCCTACCTCCATTCCCGGTATCGGCGCGAGCCCATCCATCCCTAGGCGCTTTCAGCGAGTTGAGATCCTGCAGATCGCCGAGGGACCTCCTCTCATCGAGCCCAGTGAAGTCGTTGTCTCTGAAGGTGCCGTCCTGCAAACTGCTGAGCCCGTGCTAGCACCCATAGGTAATGGCCATTTATTTTCTACGGCACAGGGTATAAAACTTTCAATATTCTGACGTTGTGTTCAATTAATCTTGACAGAAAAGCTACGGAGGAAAGACCAGTTGATCAAGGAGGCACTGAACGAGAAACAGGATTTGGTGGCGGATATATTGCACATTCCTAGAGAAGAAATAGGACAACAAAATGACTTTACGAGCAACATGGAGGAAGATAAGGACGCCAAGGAGCTGGTGGTGGCAGCGATGGCTCAAGGTAGATTTGACATGTCTGGTAGTGCTCTGTTAAGAGCTCCAAGTTTGCAATAAGTGCTTAATTATGAAATTTTTCGTTTGCTCTTTAGTTACCCGGTTAGCAGAAGTCATCAACCAGAGCTTGACTGTTACGGAGGAGGATGCCATCAGTGCCGGTTCTGACGGTAACCTCACGATCTTATATTCAGACTTTGCTTTAGTAATTATTACGTCTGCTATAAAATATTCGTTTTATGGGTTTGGTAGCTCCAACTTCAGATCTTGCAATACCTACTTCTGCCAGTGCTTCTGGGTCTACGTCTCCCAGAGTTCCATCGCCCAAGCCTGGTCGAAAGGCATGCCGTATGCCGTCGGCACCTGTCAACATTTTGTTGAGCATCAACAGCGCTTTGAGTGTACATATGACGCAGTTGTTGGTGCGTATTAGCCATCTGGAACGTGTGCTTTGAGTGATGCACTTTGCTGTTGTTGAATGCTCATGCGCAATCTTTCTCCACTTAGGCCTTGGTTACGGAAAGGGAAGAAGAAAGGGAAAGGCTACGGAAAGAAGTTAGAGCTTCGAGGGAGCAAATACACAAGTTGCATGATGCACGAAGGCGTACGCCGCAGTCTCAGTCGCCCAGCCATAGTCGGCCGAATAGCTTCATTTCCATGAGTTCCTCCACGTCAGAGCCATGTGACATCGAACATTTGCATGGAGATGATATGGGTGAGTGTACACGATTATTTCATCTGGAATTTGCCACTTTCTTTTCCAATGTGAAAGCAGGAAGAATTTGATGTTTTCAATTGTATTCAAAGCTTTTCTAAGAGGATAGTTAACCCAAAGAGCAAAGGCATGACAGGGTTCCCGCCGTCATTAAAAGACCACTTTAACTTTGTTAACACTTCACTTCACTTTCACGTTCTTAAAATTACTTTTTATCTTAAACATCATGTCCATGTAAATGTTAGTAAGGGTACTGCATATTAACATTTAACTGCACTTTTGTGTGTTAATATATAATATTAAATATAATATCATTTTAGATACTTTGACATTCCTTAATTTTTATACAGAAAAATTAGTGGGAACCCTTTGAGTGGATTGCGAAATGCATCATGTATCTCAAAGCCAGTCAATTAATGCAAGAGCTCTTGTATTTTGTTTTTTTAGCAATTCCAAGCACGTTGGAAGCTTATAACAAATTAGTATATCAGCCGCCATACGCATTCAGCGGCCTTTCCAATGTATCTGACGACCACCTTGCAGACGTCAGTGGGGAGGACCTCAGGGTGGAGATGTTTGTCGATGCTCCGTCAGGGTCGTGTACTGATGCAGCCGAATCCTCGTGCCATTCGGACGAGGACGATGATGCCAAAGCACAGGGTGACGAGACAGAAACTATGTTGCAGCCCCACATCATTGAGCCGCCCGTTCAGATGGAGGCGCCAATGGAATTGGCAGTGGAGGAGCAGCCCGACAAGTGCGGGGACTCTGGCAAGGACACCCAGTCCCAAACGAACCTTGATGGTGCGGGCACGTCGGAGTACGGGGCCGTGTTTTGAACACGAGGCTAACGTTCTTCCAGGGAATTCTTTGTTTGTACAGCTGAAGGGGCTAAGGACTATTTCTCCCTTCTTGATTGAACGGGAGGGCATTGGTCGGCCCGTATGTGCACCTCTTATGGAGCTAATGGGGCCAATATCCTATCATGCAAGCACCTCTCACTTCGTTGAGGCAAAAGCCTTCAGTACGGCCTGTACTTCGCAAAACGCACGCCAAGCCACCGTCCAGGGTGAATGCCTTTATAAGTTGAGAAGGTTACTCTCGGCACGGGGAGCTTCCACCCTATCAGGGATGGGGTTTATGGAACGGGAGTGGGGTAGAAGGCACGCGAACGAATCGAGATGCATTTGGTCTGTAATTGCCCTTATATCACCCCATGCTATGGACGGGATTCTGTACATGAACTTCTGTACATATTATAAATACATATACAAATATATAAATATAAAATATATAAATTCTAAATCTATAAATCTGTAAACATGCATAAACGACTATAAAAAACACGAACGAACTTTTTAAGTGCTGTCATGAATCGATACCACGAGTAGGCATTCTTCGTGGCTATCGTCTAATAATTTTGAGGATATGGCAATAGGGGAAGCGGTTCGGGATGCTTGACAGGGCGAATTGCATCGCCCGAGTCACGAAGAGCTTCTTAATTTCTGCAAAACTTTGCTAGTTTCTGAAGAACGCTGGTTATTTTTATAAATGCAAACTATGAACAATCAGGCTGTGGTAACAGGTCAATAGTCCATATCAAGTCTTGGCCAAATGCTTACCTTGAAAAGTACAATTTTGGTCTTTTCTCCTTTTCCTTCACGAAAATTTGCCGGGCTGAACAGCGTATAGATTTTCATTTGACGACAATTTAAAATTAAGTGTTTTCAAAACTAAACGATTACCCTCATGAAATATTTTTGGAATAGAAAAGTTTGAAGTTTATTTCTGAAAAAACAAAATGAACATAGCTTTCCAAAGGCACTGATCTTTTGTGGAAGATGTTCATTTTCCAAAGTGTGCAATTACTATTGAGTAAATAGATTCCGCAGTACTGCTTGCTAGCCCTCCAAAAGGGATTTGCCAAATATTACCATTTTTCCCATTGAAATATGTAATGCTTTAAAATTCCAGAAATGTGACCCATTTTATTGAATTGGAAATCGACGATTTTTTTAGATATGCCAGCCAGCAAGGTTGTATTTATAGTTACCATCGCCTATTTATCTGTGTTACTAATGATGTGGTCCTCTCCTGTAAAGAACAATCCGAGCTCGTGGTATTTAGCTGTCGAATTCAAAGTCGGGAAATCTCCCCTGCTTCTATTTTAGATAAAACTGCATAAACGAAAGATCGAAAGCATTTGCTGCTAAACATGTGAATAATACAGTCATCTAACTTTTTATAAGTATTAAATATTATTTTATCATCGACGAGTGTACAGATATATTATAGTTAATTCAGTTACATTTTCCCCCAATTTCTTGAATTGTAGATAGTTTTGAGAACAGGAAAGCCTCGTTGTCCTATCTGTCTTTTAATGTCCCTCTACCGACCACCTTGTGGCAATAGTCGAGGATTTGTAAAGGATCAGTTCTTTTTATAATAACACGAGATCTGTGCTTTTTGAAGACTAAAAAGCCTATACACGTAAATCCCTTTTAAACTGCAATAATAGCAGAAATCGGTCCCATTGCAGTTCTGTCATTACATCATTTCATCGTAGGGCATGTGTTTTGTCAGGGAACGTGATCGAAAACTTCCATCCATTTCGTTTGCAACTAAATTATACTTTAAAATGACACTTTTGTTTGTTCGTTGACTTTGAAAGAAAATAAGTACATTATGCAAATTCTTAAGTTTAATATGACGTTAAGTTTCATGACTGTCAAATTTCCACCTCTGTTAAAATACATGGTGGCGCATCCAATGCAATTTTAAAAGAAATGTGCTTCAAACTAGTGATTTCTTGCGGCATAAAAGCCAATTTAATCTATCAGTAACATTAAATTAATTAAAATTTCGATTTTTCTGTTTTATGTTGGTCAGAAGGGCCAAGGAGTATGTGTGAACAGCTTAAGCTTCGATGTACACTGCTTAAACTGCTGACTTTTTCTAGCCCTCAGAGTATTAATCGGACAAAAATATTAAATTGTATGCGGAAGGAAAGGGGTTTGCAATCCATCCCTATTTTGAGCCTTCAGATCTCTAAATGCAAGAAGGGATAACTTCATAACTGGTCAGAGGGCAAGACCAACGATCGTTCATAACTAGAATCAGGAATAGAAGAGTACGTAAGCGAGTACCGAGCATTGGAAAATGTTTTCATGTTTATGGAAATGTGTTAATTACATGTATAGCACTGCCTTACTATAAATAAAACCACTGTTCAAGATGTCCACCTGGTCTTCACGAGAAATTCTAGGTAAATAATAGCAAGCATTTATTTGGTTTCTTCGCAGGTGTATATTCGTGCAGGTCAATTCGCGTTCATTAGTTTCAAGTTGCTGATCAATATTACCAAATCAGTGAGTTGGATGCTGTAGCTCAACATGACTTCATCAACAGGTAGGTTATAGGGGCATAAGGTGTCTTCACATTAATTTTGGGATAGTTGATGACAAATGATGAATTTTAAGCTAATTTTCTATAACATAGCAATGAGTCTTGATAACATCATCATTTGTTCAACCCCATCCCCCATATTTCTGTAATTATTCGACTATCCATCCCTCCCTAAAAAGGTTAAGCTAATACTTGGAGCCTTTATCTACCATGGTGTCAAGCCAAAGTACAGTACGTAAACCATTGAAAGTTTCTACAAAAGTTCAACTAGAAGCCACCATAATTATAAGCTTGAACTTTATTGTAATTGATTGTCAATTTATTAATGCCAGCTTTCGAAAATACTATAACTTTCTTTTGCTGTCATAGGAAGTGTACAGTATATGCGTTTCCCGGGTAAGACTGGTAAGGCTTTCATGAAAAACACTTGTCCTGAATTTACTCGTAAATGTATTTAAATGTACATGCATTTTGTAATTAATTGCTTATTTAATCATAGCCCAGGGCCCCATAACTTCCTTGACACGCTGTACGAATGGAAGCCCGATAGTGTATCCAGCTTCGGAATTTGTCCTTTCCCTAGCTTCTCTGCCTAATTACGTGTGCTTGTTATCCCTTTTAGAAAAGCGTTAAAAAGGTAAATAGCATTTATTCGTATTTAGTGGATTCGATTTATGAAAGCCCGATGACGGTAACATATTGCGAGAGGCGTTCTATTTGATAATTTCGGAATAATCTTGTGTGGGTTGGACCGAGCTGGGGAAAAAAGATGCGCAAATTTCCCCATGTGGCGCGCCGGCTGTTCGGTTTTTTCAGTTTGCAGCGCGACGCCTGACCGTGAGGTCGTAGTGTGGTTTTGTGCTCGTTTTAGTGACAAGAAGTTTTCGGTTCGAATTACAGTACATCAGTAGAGTGTAATGTGCCATATTTCGATGCTATGAAGAAGCGACAGTCGTCCAAAGCCACAAAATGTTGGAAGAAATTGTGTGAGTTTGCCGATTGGAACAAGCCTGAACAAGTATGGAGGAAAATAGAATGCGGGCGCCATTTTTTTCCGCCTTCGAAGGAATTCTTCAAACTGTGAGTAAATTTTGTTTTAATTGACCTTAATTCCTCGTCAATAACCGTTGTATGCTGCACTGCTGGCTTACCATCTATGACTACAGTAATTAAGCGGGACATGTTCTGTTCATACATGGGCATAGAAGTTCGCGTTCCATAATAATGACGTAATGCTAAATAAAACGTGTAACGGCGCCAATTAGCTTGGTTGCCCTTGGGCAAAGATCACCCTCCGAATTTGCATAAAGCCTTGGCGACATTGCTAGACTAAACATGCATCGTGTGTATTTGTCTTTAATATGCATTGAAAGGTATTTGGTTTTTCGACACGAATGTGCCCTTTGTATGCGCTTCGTTATGCAAATTTTCAAAAATCATGTTGAAGAATGTGCACTCTAAAGTTCATTGAGAGTCATTGTCTAAAGTCATTGAGAGAACTTCTTTATTTCCTGTTCATTTTTTTTTAAATGAACCAAGATACATCGATTTATGTTCTATTTTTATAAATATTTCGCTTGACTTTTCCAAACTTCTCATGTTCCAAGGTTGTAGTTTTTTAGTTTCACATACATTTACAATTTTTGTTGAATTGTGGGCTGATTGAATTGATCTTTGGAATGTTGTTTTCCAAAATAAAAAAATATTAGCGTATCTAAACACCCCGTCATTTTGCCAGGATTTGTTCAAATTTGGGCGGGAGAACCATACAGGGGACGTTGAGCTATAACGTCATCAACATGAAAGCGGGATAGGGTTCTGTAATGAAAATATGAGTTAAAATTGACCATTGTCATCCAGTTTGACAATAAACCTTCTTGTGTGGCGGTTTTTTCTATGCCTTAAAGTGACGAAAATCTGTCACTTTTGTTGTTGATACAAAATTTTCAAGTCCAAATTTTCTTTTGGTCAATAACCATGTTATTTTGTGATGACAAAACTTGAACGATTCCGTTATATTTGTAAAAAGTGATAAATTAGAAGATCGAAATGCCACTCGTGATTCAGTGACCGGTAATTATAACCAATCACTGTCAAGATTTTCATATGCGTAGCATTTGGTTTTGTTCACTGCAATCATGCAATGTGAAGGAGACACACGTGTACAAGCTCTGATACTACGGTCAGAGATACTGTATTACGATGCGTGGAATTAGTTGTATACAAACGACGTGACGTTAGAAGGAAGATGGCAATTTCGCTCTAATTGTAAATATGCTGCTGCTTGATAAGATTTGTTGGTTGCAATTTTAAATTTCGTATTGGAAAGATCGAGGTATAGTGTATATGGCTGCACGATTCCTGAAGGTCATTGCGCGCCTTGCCTCTAGCCATGGCCCGGGGTTTGTGAGCCAACTTATTTGCATTCACGTTTCATTGCCAGAAATTGAAAACTTATCAACTGAGTAAATTTTTGTCCATTCGTTCGAACGGGTCTTCGCGATCTCTTCAGTTCCTTGCATCATATAGCCCCCTATAGATGGTCGAGCAATTGTTAGAAATACACAGTATATTCAAATTCAATTCAGTACCCTGCAATAAGCAAAGAGATGCCGTGTAGAGAAACAGAGAGATGGGGGGGGGGGTGTAATTTGGGTGGACGCCTTCATCGTTGTTATACAGTCGAATTCGAATCATAGTTCTCAATATCATGCAGAATCCAGAAAAAATAGGATTGTTAAAATGCAATTGTGATTTATTTGAAGTACAGTAATCTGCTATTGGAAGTTGTCGAGAAGATTGTATGAGAAGAAAGTTGAAATTTCATTCAGACACTTTGCACATACTGTACATGAGCCCACCTAACAAATACAAATGGGACTGTCTTATAACGAGATGTCGGTTATCAGGTCCAAGATAATTGTCAGCACCTTCCTCGGAAATCGGTTCGTAATAACCGAAAATGCTTATCCGAATTCCTTATAAAAGTATAAATCAACACGATTTCAATATATGCTCTGATGGGGCTTGGAACAGTCCTTGTCAAAAGATTTATGCTAAGAGAATTGCTTTTGAATTGGGTAACGACCTCGGTACCTTCTAAGACCAACACGTACAACGTCTATAGCCGATCTGCTTCACGTTTTGAGCATTGTTTGAGAATTCGCTATACAAATCGAAGTTGTTGGTTAGCTACATGTAAACCGGTTTGTGTCTAGGTTCTCAAGTTAGTATTCCATAACATGCCGTCCGTGATGGTAATTCCTAAATATTTTATGGGTACAACAACTTTTAAACCATTATAAAATCAAAAATGTGTTAATTTTTGGAGTGTTCTTGCTGACATCATTCAGTTGACAGCAAATCAATTCAATTCATATACCTGTATAGAATAAACTCTTAAATGGAATGAATTTCGCCGGCATTTTATTTACATAAAAATCCATAAAAACATCATTTTTTTGGATAATTTATAAATGGTTTGAATAAAATATAAAACCTTTTTTCATTGAATGGCGTTGCCTCCATATTCAATGTCATAGCAATGACCACAAATGCAACATGAGGTGTGGATAGCTGAAATTGGGAAATTTAGATTTTTTTACGTTTCAGGACGAGATAAATGAACGTGCAATTTACTCGAATTAATTTACTCGTTTTACATTTCAAAAGAAAAGATTCATACACCTGTCACATTTACATAGGATTATTTCGGCAAAAGCTTTTTTTGTATGGAAACTGTTTCGAAACCTGTACATAATCATACATTTGTAACAATATGATTCCATTTTCAGGGAGGGAGAGGGCAAACTTTATGTGGAAAGCGGATGATTTACATTGCGATGCACGCTGCAACAAAATTTTATTTGAAAGCTCATAGACTGATTTGGGAAATATGAAATAAATAAGAGAGATGAGGGGACTATGCATGGGCAGGGGATATGATGTCATTTACCTAAAACTGTATGATGCCAATAAAATTAAAAGCAGTCTTGCATTTGCTTTTTGCTGTTTATACATATTTACAAATCGCAATGGTTTACCGTGAAATAAGCAATTGGCAGGGAGGGACAGGAATTGTAGCTAATAATGGCAAGAATACACACTTTGAGCAGAATTTCGCTGATGCAACTCTTTAGTAGGCTATTACACGATTAAATGGAGTTATAGTTGGACTGGTATTTATGTGTGGATTAATTGAAATACATCAACTTGTTTCCTTTATTTTCTCAAGTGTTCGGTCACCGAGACAGCTAAAGTGCACAGATCTGTCAAGTCAGCAGCTACTTTTACTATGATTGAGGTTATGTGGTGTTTTCGAGCTAGCCAATGAGGATTTACTTTAAATGTTACAGTCCCAGATCTTATTTATCGTTTAATTTTCATTGAAATTTTGAGAGGGGAAATTGTTAACAAAATATCTCCCATGAAAAGTTCTTGCATTTATTGCCAGATTGCTTAACTTCTACAGCATTTCTGGGGAAATGAAGTTAGTAATTTCAGTATTTCAACATGATCCTTAATTTTAAATAAAATAGAAGAACTGTCATAAAAAATCTAAAATGGTTTAGGATCATTAGAGTGAGAGTTCACATCGTAAAATAAGACACCCATCAGTTTTTGTATTGCCTTCAGTCACACTGATTCTACCTCAAATGTTTTTCAGTTACAAATCTCTGATTCTGGTTATGATTTCTGTAATTTGTTACTATTAACATTTATCTGATAGGCTTGTTGAGAGCATTCTTAATGTTCAGTTTAACACTTTGCGAAGGTTCAACTGTTTTAGTACAAAATCCGACGTGTAATCGCAGAAACAAAGAGGCATGTTCGCAAAACATATCCCTGTGTGAATGCCCATTTTGTGTGTAACGTTAATAGATTTCGTAGACCAACAATACACGAAAAAATGAAAAAGCTCATAAGAAGTCGACTCAACGAAGCTGTTTTCCTTGAATTTGAAAGTCAGACATGTTGTTGTCAAGTTTTGGGCTACTGTTTCTGTTGCTACTTTTGCACGTTGCGGTAATCGGGAGCCACTTGGTCATTGCTGAGTACTTATGAAGCCAAAGATGTGGGGAGCTCACCCGCAAAGGAAAACACTTGAATAATTGTTCTGTTGTGAAGATGCATCGTACTGTGTAGACCCGATGCGGATTATGAAACTGTAGTGACGACACTGGAGAATACAAATTCAATGGTTAAAAAGCTGCAACGTGTTGGAACTTCATACAGCGAGTTATGTAGATGAAACTAGAGGTTGAACTGCACGTAAATTACATTCAGCGCTGAAACTGTCCACAGGGCAATGCTGTTGTTTCTGCAGCACACGGTAGGATGGAGGAGTCAAGACTGCCAAAGTTTGGGGCTTCTGGTGCATTTTGGAACAATTTGGAATCAATGGCGAGCTGATGAGGATATGACGAGAAAACGTTGCACGAAGTGGTGTCATGGTCCATGATCCCTAGTGATGGCTGCCACAAAACGAGAAGGTCATTGGTAGGATGGCAAGTAGAAGAGCACCAGTATGCAGTGAGGAGGTCCATGCTGCTTATCTTGCGAGGGCTATGTACAAATGGACTAAAACGGTTTGAGATTGGTTCTATCTCACTATCGGAAAAAGGTCATGCAATAATCAACAATGCAACTTCACAGATAACTGTAATTCCGGGTTAAAGGGATGATGGGCATGTAATGCTTAATGGATAGGCTTCAACAAGTGGCACTATGTTAACACACGAGGTGCATGTATTTGCGTGACACGAGGGAAGCAATCTCATCAAATAGTCCAATGGTATACTTAATTCTGTCTCGCTCGGGAGTTCGAGAGAAACGAGGCCGCAACTGTTGATGCTGCTTGGTTATTTTCACAAATTCAAGAGACGCATTGACAAGAGAAATGGGCGTTTCAGTCCTGTTAAATCCCATTTAACACTGTTTTCCAGATTTTCTCTAGCACACGCACACACATATAACACTAGCAATGAGCAGTCTTAGGTACTTGGCATGCCTTTAGTACTGCTGAATGCCATTGCAACACGAAACGTTTGTCCGTCAGTATTCTTTCGCACGTGAGCACTATCTCTACTTAACGGGGCCCAACAATGGTGAGATGCTGGTAACCTGCTTGTGATGTTGCACGAGCCAAAGACACTTATTCTGCAAGGAGACTAAGGGCCAGAGTTGTAATAACATGCTTGACGTTCATGCTTGACATGAAAATAAATTGAACTATGATGGTGTCCATCTTGACATGGTGGTAACTGCTGATTTAATCCACCTGACTCCCCTGTATTGGGCAAAATTAATGAATTGTAAAGGTCATGCATAAGTATAGTACGAAAAAGGGTACGGTTTTATTAACCCCCCACCACATGGAATTAAGCTGACTATTGAATGAAATTGAATCTTAAGATTTCTAAAAACGCATATATAAAACTAAAAAGGAGTAAGGGTTGCTAAAAGACTTGACTGAATGTAATGTCATTAAAATTATCAGAATATAGTGCCAGGGTGTTTGGCCATCTAGGAAACTTGGAAGTCATGAAAATCATGAAATGTTTTTTCCCTCAAACTGCTCTCTGTTGTAATATAGAAGATCGTCAAGTGAATGAATGTGTTGGGAAACTGAATGTGTAAACTTTGTCCTTAGTTTCAATAATGTGGTAAAATTAAAGGTCTAAAATTCCCAAAATAATGATGAAATAATATGTGAACGTCCACTAAAACCTCGTCCCGAGTAACAGGCAAAAGTCATATGATAATTAGTTTGAGGAATTCGCACAGAAACCATGAGAGAGAAAGAAACTTAAGAAATTGAAAATGTCCATTTGGAATTTGCCAACATCCTAATTGACATTTAATCTGGCTACACAGTGGTACTATACTTATGTAAATGCCAGGGTAGTTTAATTGAAATTTGTTCCTACCCTAATAATATCCAGTCTGATGCCCTGAATTCTACATTCTTATATGCCCTGCAAAAAAGAATGGATATTTTTTTTATATCTCCTGCCGAGTTATTCGAAGATGAGAACTGTCTATTTTTCCTTTCCCGTCATCCAAAACTTTATTAAATCAAACCCACACTTAAAACTGTAAAAGCAGTCAGCTGATTACACTTAAAATTCTTAAAAGTTAAAACAGGACTTGTGACATGTCATCACACCTGACGACTGTCAAACAAAGAGCGCCTCTGGCAAGCCTGGGGCAAAGATGCTTTACTGAAAATAACATCTAAACTAGAATGTCTTGGAATTTTCACGATCCCCTCAAAATTACGAGAATCTCACCGTGGTTATGGCCATCTGCATGCGTGCGCCCACGCCAAGTGCTCAATGCGTCTAGATAAATTGATGGGGATGGGGTTTACAATGGAGGCTAAGCTTTCCTAATGTTAATGGCTCGCTACGGGGCTTTGCTGTACACATACTCCTACCATGGGGGATTCGTCTCGATCGGACGACTGTCTTTGAGGCCCACTCTCGGCAGAGACTATATTTTGGCTCGTGTTCGCCGTTAGTCCAAACGAGAAGCTCGAGCCGAGAAACGAAGTGGGTCCGCTCGCCTGCGTATTGTAGTTCGGATGATGATACGGTGGCTGGTAACCCGACAGTTGCATATTTAAGGTACCCATCTGCGTGCAGTCCATGGGACCCTGAATAGTAGCGGGTTGCACGTGCACCATCCCTACATTAGTGTTCAGGTCCATTGCCATGGCGATGGAGGATGGGATGGTTGCTGTGCTAGTGGCATGAGGAAAATTTTGCGGGAGATGGTCCAAGCCAAGGTTTACGTGGGGAGGTGGTTGCACCTGAGTGGCGGAGGATGAAGTTGTCGTTGGATGGTGTACATGCCGGCGATGAGAGTGACCGTGTAGATGAGGATAAGGCAGTCCACTAGCACTGTGACGGCTGCCATGACCATATTGTCCTAGGTTATGGCTTCCGCTAGCACTGCCTCCCGTAGAGCTGGAACTGGAGTTCCCACTGCCACCAGTCTCTTGCCACACCTGAGCATTTTGAGTACTATGAGCAGCAAACACTTGAGGCGGAAGCGAAGAGGAATTCGAAGGAACCACAGCGATGCTGCTTCTTGTTCCGGCCATGTTCGGCACCAGCTGCACGCCACCCGGGCTCTCGCACTCCATCGCAGAACTGGATGCACCACCGAATGTTCCCGTTTGTGTATACATGTGCTGAGCCTGCAGCGACTGACCGTGGATGTGCTGATGAGTGGGATCGGACCGGGCACGTCCACTAGACTGTGTAACCACTACAGTGGACCCTGAAAAATGGAAGAAATATTGTAGGGAATTCTGGAGAAAAAATCCATTGAATGTGGTACAATGTTACGTCATATGTGAATGTGATTATTATCGTAAATAAATGAGATCAACATCCCAGTTTGTAATGGGACACACCTGAACTTGTTGGACTCGGGTTAACTTGTTCCATTGCTGGGCTTGTGCTGGTACTACTAGACGTGTTTGTACTCTCGTCCGTCGTCCGCTTGAAAAAGTTATGTTGCAATGCATAGTATGGCGTGATGCGAGTTTTTGGATCGTAATCCAACATACGAAGAATTAGGTCCTGAAAGGAGTAAAAATTAGATGACCTGTTGCAGTCTGATAATGACATTACTTAAAATAGTAGACCTTACTTTAAATTTTAGGTAATCTGAAACAGTGTGTCCAGGTTCTCCACTTCTGCGGCTACCTGGTCCACCTATTTCTACGCCAATAATGTCATGGAGTTTTCTCGAACCAGGCGGTTTGTACTGAAATGAGTGGTAAATGCAATTTAACATTAATGAGGAATTAGTAGGCACGGATGCCCGTTAGAATAAGGTCCTCAGTTTTACTTTGCCAGCAAACTTACTTTTTTGCCGTCCTTCAGCTTCTTAAGAACGTAGGAGCCGTCGGACAACTTGTCAAAAAACTTGCGCGCCTTGTGGGCCTGATCAAGAATGTGTTTCGGAGGCATACCCAAAACTTCAACGATTTTATTCATTTGATCAAACTGAAAATAACAACCCAGGTTTGCTTTATGCGCTCAATTTCTAACAGAATTTATAAACATGTAATTCAGATATGGCCACTTACCTCATTGGCTCCACTGAACAATGGCTCACCAGTGTGCATCTCAACCAAAATGCAACCTAAGCTCCACATGTCAATAGCGAGGTCATAGGCGATGCCTAGCAGAACTTCAGGCGAACGGTAAAATCTGCTCTGAATGTACTGATATATCTGAAAACACAATAGCCGGTTATAATGGCTCGAATCGGACAACCATGTAACAGTTGAACATCCCGTGTCTTTCACTGGTGGCTTTAAAAGCAACTCACCCTTTGTCCCAACTGGCAAGAACTACCAAAGTCTACGATTTTAATGGCGCTTCGTTTCGGATTACAAAGAAGTATATTTTCTGGCTTCAGATCACAGTGGATGATATTGAGCTCAGGAGTTGAAAGGAACAATAACGCTGTGCACAACTAGAAATTGCACAAAGAAAAGTGTTAAAACTACCATACTGTAGACTGGATTGCACCATCTATGACGGGCTCTTTTTCGCACTCTCATTGAATATGTATCCATAGCATTAATAGGAGGCTCCATGATACATCTTTAATGATAGGCTCATCACGCTGTTGTATGACTGACAACTAGTTTTGTTTTATTGATGACGCTTAATAACAGCAGCTAAGCAGCTGCAAATTGGAAAATTCATTGCAGCTGGTCAAACATTTAATCTTTTAGTTGGTAGTAGCAAAAATTTCCTTAACTGACTTATTATTCATTCGTTATATTATATTCATTACTCATTGACATCCATTTTGATTGTTCAAGTCCATTTCAATTCCAAATAAGGGAAATAAGGTTACTGAAATAAGTATCTCTTTCGAATCATTCATCATTCAACATTACGAAATTCGCACTACGCAGCATGTGTGTTAGTCTTTCCATAAAATGAAATCCTTTTGTACATTTGTACTTAAATACAAGAACTCTTCATGGGCGATATTTCGATAATAAATTCCCCTTTCAAAATTTTCATTAAAATCAAACGATAAATAAGTTTTTCCACAGTACTTAAAACCAAACTACAATGAACTTTGCTTGGAAAGCTGCCAGTCTAACACAACAAGCCTGTACGACGTTTGACATTTAGCAGCAGAGCGTTTTCGAATAAACAATGCTTGGTGTGTTTAGCTATTTACCTGCTGGGCAAATTTACGAGTAAGATTTAGAGAGACGCCTCGGAAGTTCGTGTTGCGTAACAAGTCGTACAAATTATAGGACAGCAATTCGAAGACCAGGCATAAATGATTGCGCCACATGAAATGACTCTTCAGCTTGACTGGAAAAAAAAGGAAGATGATGAAAGTTGAATGGATAAGAACACATTATTACTTGTCTGACTTAGGACCTGAAATAATCAAAGTTCTTTAAAACATTCGCCCCCATGCATTCTTGCAACTTCTCATACCCCTTGCCTCAATGCCTCATTCAAAATGAACATGCACCAAAGTGTGTAGGTAATATCAGATGAGGAATACACGTTATAAAGTGTAAGATAGGTTAAATTCAATAGGGAAATTCATGGTCGAGGCATTGTCATGCAATCAAAAAGTGCTTAGTGATTTAGAATCCTTGCAATTTCAAAAAAAAAATGTATATTTCTAAAACACAAACAAGAGGTTGCTGATCTATTCAAAACTGTGTTGTTGTTTTTTTTTTAGTAAAGTTGCGCTGTATGTTAATTGTTATTTTGAATTTGAACGTTTTCATTCGTCATTTAGTTGTAACATAATCTGTATTGATCTGAAAAGTGCAGCTTAAACAACTTTCCCATACAATATTTAGGCTACATCTAGGTCTAGAATCAGGAAAACGTCTTTATTGCCATCTAAAGTTAGTATAGTACGAGCATAATCCGACGTTTGTTCGGTTAGTTAAATTGTATCAGGAGCATTTAAGACAGCTTGCATTGCGCTCCGTTAAATTTGCCGGATAAAAGTTGGTGGTAAAACAGATTTAGAATTTAACAGGGTTAGTGCAGTCAAAAGTGCAATGCACGAGCACCCAAAGATGACAATAATAAACCTTAAGTTGTAATAGACCCCAAAACGAGCAGGTAAACAGGCATACCTATTTTATCTTTACCTATATAGTACTTGTTCTCGGCATCGTGTTTATTCATCATTTCCAGAAGTTTGACTTCAATCTGGGCTTGGTTGAGAAATGGCTTCTTGTTCTTGATGATTTTGATGGCGACATGGCATTGGTCATCATGATCATACGCCTTGACCACCTAGAACGATACGGGTGGAGAACAGATTGATTATTCGATAGCAAAGGGATTTTTTTTAGCAAATGCTGTTTATTCGGAACAAACTTTTAATTAAACATGTAACGTTGATTAGTTTACTGTCATGGCATAGTGTCTAAGAGGGTTAGGTTTGGGTGTGGGAGGGCGTTCCGAAGTTAATGCAAAAAAAAAAATGGAACTTCTCGACCAAAACAATGTTGCTCAGAACACGTACATGCGGGTGTGGTTATCAGTGTCTGGTCAGTGGTCAATGCACTTTGGAGGGCTGCTCGATTATGCCGCAGAGTGGTCCTCTCTGATTTGCCCTATAGGCATTAGATCTGCTTTGCTCACCTGCCCAAAAGATCCTTTGCCTATCAACGAATCTATTTCGTATCGATCAAGAAACTTTTCTCCAGTTTTGATGATGTAGTCGTGATAGTCGTCATCGTAGCCGTCGTTGTATACCTTCCGTTCTTTCTTATGGCCAGTGTCCTCGCCTTGAGTTTGCTGGGCACGGCGCTTTTTCTTGGCATAATAGACCTGTGAAAAAAAGATTACATTTATTAACATTGTCAGGGATGGGGACATACAATGTTGAGAAAGTGGTGCGAGCATTTGTATCGATAACTGTGTATTCGACATACAGTGACATCACGAATATTTAGCATTCACAGTACTAAAATATGGTGGCGTTCGAGAAAAGCAACAGCCAATGACAATATTGTCACAAAGACAACCAACCTTGTATCTTAATTTCAAGTGATTTTGGGGTTTATAGGCTACATGCAACACAGGGTTTACACCCAATCAATGTGACAATATGGATCGCGAATAAGAAATTTTAGCTGATGACACCACCAACCTATCTATCATTTTGCTTAAACTTTTAATGTGTAAACTCGATTTTAAGATTATTGGTCCTCGGCGAAAGGACAGTCTAGTGATAGTGGCCATTATAGAAAGGGTTCGCATACCGTCTAGAACCATACAAAACTAGTAAAAATCGGATGTCCAAGCTGCCTGCCCAGTACACCCTCTAGTTCGTCATCTTCCAGTTTTGTAAACTCCTAACCCCTAGAGCCATGGACGTCGTTTATGCATGGCACCTTCCTTACCTGGTTTTTCGGATTAATCTGAACAACGCAAGTATAAAATGAATTGATCATTATGGCAAACCGAAGCTTACTGTTGCTTTGTGCACTTAAAAAAACATCTCTATTCTGAGAATATCTACAGCCAACATAATCATCTAAAACCTGAGATAAGGAGCGCCTTTCTGGAGATATGGCGTATCAATTACTTAAAATAGCCACCCAATCAATGCCATTAACCAGTGCAGTAATTTTATGTATCTGAAGTGATAACTAAAAACGTGCACTTGTCTGCTAAATAGGTTTATGCTGCACTCGTGCAGATATGATAGCTGTAATGAACATAACAAAATCTGAAAATCGCTCTTACAAGTGCAACATCACGTGCGTCGGTATTTATTAATTTTGAAAAGGATGAAATATTACATAATGGAATCGGGTGCTGATAGATAAACACGTGGACTGGTTATGTTAACATCTTCGAAAGAATTTGGAGCAGGCCTTGTTTCATCTCTAAAGTTAGTTCGAAGGCCCATCTCGAAGGTTCCTCTTTCCGAATGAGATAATGTACATCCATTATTCATAAAGCAGCTTGGAATCCAAATATGTAATAGATTTAAGAGAAATACAAGTTCTCGTTGGGTGGTTAATTTATCTACCTGGGCAATTACTATCGAATCTGTTTCTGCACAATTAACCAATTTATGGGACAATGAAATTGATGTTAAAGGCAAGTACATGCTTTTGTAGATAACGCCCTCTAGTCAACTATCCACATGTATAAAGGTTGAACTGAAATGAATTTAACTGTTATATAAATATTGTCATTACATCCCTCTTTATCGATGACATAATCATTGACAAAACGTCGAATTAATAACTTTTCTCAATTCGCATTATGCAAATTGCAAACCATGAATGTAAAGAGGGATGTTTTATACAAGAGCAATGATGACATCAACAATCAGGGTGACCTCGGAGATGAAGTTTTAAACTTCCCTCACTTTTCCGGGTTTTAAAACAAATTTCCCATGCCAGGTACATGCAGGTCCCACAAATTTGCATCCTACGTATAAGATGATGAGATAATACCCGAACGTCCTTTAACACTAGCATTCGTGAAAACACTGGACAAGTGGCCTGTACTGTACGTTTGATCACTGCTCAAATTAGCGTCTAGTTTTAATTACATATTTGGACGAAACAAGTCGCCCTCAATTAATTAACAAAATCTGTTTATTAGTCTTGGCGACGAACAAGCACACCCGTATACGCCTCATAAAATCTTAGCTAAAGAGATTGTTGTTTATCGCCATCAAGATTCGGCAGCCAAAGGTATTTGGCCATTAACACTGCATTTTTGAGCCCCGTGTCCATGAGAGCAATTGTCTTTCATGTAATCCAACAAGTTAATTACTGAAGCCAGAGCCAAACGGATGGCGGGCGCTTGAAAAAACAAAGGCAGCCATGTGTTAACACAAAAGACAACTAAGGTGTTGGTACACAATAAAGGCGAGTAAGCTGCTATTCGACCATGAAGGCGACGCAACGTATCGAGTGGGATTGAGGCAGGTGTGCTTGGCAAATCAATTCACCGCCATAAATGGACGTCATTTGCGAGTTTAAAAACCCGACACATAGAAGTGATTTTCAATGGAACTGATTTCTCGACAACCATTAATGACACCTTTATTGAAAAGTCCAGCCCCCTCAACTTGTTTCATATCACGCTTGCATCACTGCACTGGCAAGATGTCAACACACATCCTGGTTGTTGGCCTACTTTGACACGAAGTAAACTGTGGATTTACTCAGTTGACCACTTGTTTCACTGCTTACTAAGTCATTGATCGAACCCTCAAAGGCGTTTGCCCCATAGAATTGGCAAGAATTTTGATTCCTTTTATCTCGCTTTCTTCATAACCGATTTTCAAAATGTGCCCAATGGCAATTCGTAGAAATCAGCAGATTTGATGAATTTGAACTTCTGAAAGCAAATATTTGGCTCAATTAAATGAGAATACAGATTGCGATTGTAGATCAAATTGTTCATATCGTCATACATAAATGTTTTCACGTCACATTATTGGAAAGTTACTGTGTTCCAGAGTTGTGACTAGCGCCATAAAAATGTATCTGCAGCTAAGTTTCTCCTCGCGCACGCAAAAACTTTATTGTTTTCTTAATTGGTTTAAATGTTTAAAGTTCAAATCTTTAATCCAAGCTGCCCTCGGCCATTTGCATGGACACTTTATAGCAGCACCTGGCAATCGCCTCACGTTTTATGATTTTACAATGGTCACAGGAACGTGTTTCCAACCCACTTGCTGCACACTTGATTGTGTTAAATTGGGCCTTGAAACCAATGTGTTAAATACCAGTCACATATTGGGCGTGAAATGCCTGTCTCGTATTACTTCATTGGCATACAAGTAAGTGTGAAATGCGTGAGATTCGATTTGTGAAATGCGGTGATTTTCGTGGGTGCCTAGCCCGGAGCAAAAATGCCATATTAATGAAGTAACATCCACTGAGAAAAGCTAATACACCAACGTGAACAATTCTGGCGCAAGGTACTTGGAAGTACTTTCCATAACGGATAATTACTGGACAACTAGCTCGACATCTGTAGTCGTCTCGGGAAAAGAACGAAAAATATTACAGCCAATCAGAGAGATTCGGCTTATCGATGTACTGTTTCAGGAGTTTCAGCGGTAGGAGGAAAATGGCTGCCATGCTCGATATACATTACAGGATGAACGAATCGCAAACAGGAAATTGCATCCTATTGGTCTGAACGACGCCATTTTTGCGTTCTTTCGCCGGGACGACTATAGCCATAACTTTTCGTCGTAATTTCTAGCAAAACACTAGCAATATCATCTTGTTTCTGAGGTTACCAATCACCACGCACTAGACATTTCTTGCCAATCAAAATTGTTGTATACGAATTTCCCTAACGTCCCTCGCACATTCCATATCGACTGAAATTTGCACGAGTTCCCATGATGTGTTCTGACATAATTTTCACTTAAATGGCCATCCCATATGCCTCTGAATGAACGGGTAAAGTGACGTTTCCATTTGCATTGAGCGAATATTTTATGGTCGCCACGTGTGTTGAGCAATGCCAAAATTTCCATTGTTGGTTCGATTGGTCAGACCGGTCATATTTGGAGGTTTTCGCACTTGGTGAAGCAATCCTTTTTTTTCGTTTACCATCTACAGCTAGCGTTTATGGTCGCGTTGATCTACGGTCCCAGTGTTTCGGAAAACGGTCATGGGTTTCGGACGAGTGATTACAGTCCTTTTCTGTTTTCTAATAGGGCGGCGATAAAATGCCCTCCCCACACAATGGCCATAAAGTTTTACGACACTCGATTCGTGGAAAAGACAACAAACGGTGCACGGACGTCTGCGGTTCCCATAAAGTGTCAGCGTACCCTTTTCCCATAAAACGTCCACCTATAGGCACTTCGCTTCTTATTAGATAGTGTCAGAAGCGGTTTTATGCAAATGCACCCAAACGAGCCACTGGAGAGGACGTCAATCCAAGCGCTGTAGCGATGGGCGCCGAGGAATATCGAGTGCCGAAAATCACCAATTAACGACCATGGAAAGCTGAGCATCGAAGCAGACCCCATTTGTGCAGTATTGGAGCAAATGCTTATAGCACATGTCTGCCTCAGGCCTGGGCAGGGACGGTAATGGACTGCTGATGCCCTTCTAGATATGGGCAGAGGATGCGGGGCCATAAGCACCTAATAGGGTCTGACCGTCTGGCAAAAAAACTTGGAAGTCATAATGTTATAAAAAGTCATAAGGGATTTCCACTAGCCTACCCTGTTTGTAAAATTGCGGATTAGATAAGAGTACGCTTTCATAAATTGTAACACCGTGTAATGGCATCGACCATGGCTGCAGAAATCCTGACCCACCTGGCCTGGTAATTACCCCGGAATGTCTGGAATGTCACAACTCGCACCACGCTTATTTGCACGTTGATCGGCCAGGTCATTGGCCTTTTCAAGAAGCTGGGTGATGGGAATCCTCCAAGATGCCTGGACATGCACTTCCTGCCACCTTCGAATCCATATGGCTTACCTCGTTAATGTGCTTGTAGGTCTTGATGAGATCGACGCTGAGTTTTCGCAGTGGGGCGACACTAGGGTCGCGAAACTTCACCGGAATTCTGCTCTGGAGGGCCTGGAGGTCGTTTTGATGGCCGGCTGCCATGGCGACCAGATGCTCTTCTCCAGCTGCTAAGCGCCCGTACGAAGTAACATGCCGCTTGCTCAGGTCTCCTGCAAAAATATTCAAAGGAAACGAACGTTCATTAGCTAATTAGGACTGGTGGTATACGCCAAAGGGGCCCCGAGCGCCGAAACGAGCAGGGCCCTATTAACATTCCTAATTGGGATCTCTCATTGGTCGACCCCCGCCACTCTTGATCAAATTTTCGTTCCAGTTGGCAAACCTCTTATGCCTTCCATCCCACATGCACGTCCTATTCTGCATGGTGTAAACAAAAGTTGGACAAAATAATGGAAAGTCAAATTGTTACACATTTCTTCACTACTTTTGTATACTTGTCTACGGTACCCTACAGCATTTGAATGCAGGCAATCACTGCCAGCTCAAGTGACATTAGGAGAAAATTCACTTTATCATCGCGTCTATGGGAGAGAACCTCTGCCATTTTGTATCTCTGTCAGTTTGTTGCACCCTGTCCAAAAAGAGATAAAAAAAAGAGCTCGAATGCTGGCATTCTGCGAAAATCTCAACTTGTTGGCAATCGGAGCTTGTTTGACATTTAGCTAGTTTCAATATTGGCACATTAATTGTCGAACTCGACATGCTCGGTGTTTTGCACACTTCCTTTGTTCAGTGTTCTGGGAATCAATGGTCCACCTATGCAAGCACGGGCAGGTTTCATCGCAAATTTTGTTCGGCTGGAGAATTCAGACGAAAGCTGCCCACGCCGATGCTGGGAATCGATGCAATTTAATGCAGCAATTGGAATGACAGATGTAAAGTATGGACGATGTGGCAATTTCACTGGAACACGCGAGTGGCGCCCCCATTGTCGTGACTGCACCTAGGGGAACGGACCCAACGGCGGACCCAATCCACCAGGCAGTAAAAATAACGAGTGCAGTAAACTTTCTCATGCGAAGTGCGCATGGGCCCCATAATTAATTCGTTAATGCCAATTAGTCCGCTCGTAAAAGTTCTCTAAATTTTGTGACTGGCACTGAAGTGGGGGTAGCGGCATCATCTCCTTATTTATTGATGAGTGACCGGTCGCATTTGAAGGTCAAACGATCATGACTAATTTTGGGGCCTATTTTTTTTTCTCGGTGATCTTTTTTTCGGACTTAATACCACAAAAGTAACTGTACGAATTTTTTTTTTTTAACTAACTTGTTCATGGTGTGAAGTTAGTGCTTTAGAAGTTCTGCAATGTATTGGGAGTGTACAACGCCACTGGTGGCGCTGCAGTCAGCCACTTTCATGGCCGCGAGAGTAGGATAAAAGCTTAAAATGCAATGGGAAGTTTTTCATTTTCCCCCAAATAAGCTCGTAAATGCAGGCTAATTAGTATTTTAACGGTTTTGACTAACTCTGTGGTACCCAATAATACTTTTTGTTGGTGTTTAAAGCATTTCGTATTTATTTTTGGGCCACGAGCCTGATTTTATCGAACTTCGCCATGTTATTTGATGAAAGTATCCTACTTTCGTGGGAGCTTACTCGACTGTCATTTCGCTGCACACTCCCAATTGGCTTTACTATGTTTTTTAAAAATGCATCAGATCAGGGGTGGGCTTAATTACCATTTAGAATGTAAGTTGCATGTAACACAATGTTTATTGGATGATGTAATTTTTAAAATACCCGCTGAGAGAGACAGGAATGATTTCAGAATGCTAAAAATTAGTACTTCTGAAGTTTCGAGCCTTATACGACGAGAAGTATTTCGTGTTCTGTATACGCTCGTAACGCAATTTTAGAGAATTGAACTGAAGGTAATGCAAGAAGTGGGTGACACGCCAAAATAGCAAACCCATAACCATGGCTTGAAAAAAGAGTTTGAAAAAGAAAAGATTCTGGGGTCAGGTATATTTAGCGCGCAATAACAAGGTCTGCGAAACTTATATTCTGACTCGGTAGTCACTCCTCCAAAACTGATGGCTTTCAAGGTTTTGTTCACAGTTGCTGGCCGCCATATTGGAAATCAGAATTGACCAAACAAACTCATCAGGAAAAAATGTTCGCTGACTGGGCTGGCCATTATTGCGTACGTGATCAGAAGGGGCAAACCCGAAGGGATTTAGCATATGTCAGCGGTGGTCGCCTACATTCATTGGATAAAAATACACCAACAGGTGTGTTAAAAATAGACGCTCTGAACCGAATACCAAAGCCGAACAGGAAGTGAACTCCTGGAAGACTAGGAAATAGATGCGCCTTTGAGAAAAACCGTTGGGTGCGAACACCCACGTAGAGGTCGCCACTGCCAACAACCTACCCCACACTATAAACATCACATTTGGGCAAAATCGCCACCCAACTTCGCGCTACACATTTCTCGGAGTGCGCCATCTTGGAACGCATTGGTGAAAACCTGGCGCCATCTTGGAACAAGATGGCGGACGCAGGAACGGACCAAATATGGCAAACAATCCGTGCTCGTCCCTCCAGGCAGTTAACCTAAATCACCGAGCGAGCTTTTCTGGAACCCCTCGAGGGGTAAAACAACCAATTGCGCTTAATGGGCCTATGATTTTTGACATCTCAAATTACGTAATTGGACTGGATAATTGCGTCAAGGATAGCCATTGCCCTTTTGCACCGATGAAAAAAATGGAGTTCACGACCTCGACAGCATTTCGTTGTCCACATCTTTGTCTTTTGGCCATCCCTGTACGAGTCCACGCACCCACGCCGTTGCACTCAAAGACTCTGTAAACGTCGTCGCCCACGCACGTTCACTTCTTGGAAGAATTCGTTGAAGAAGCGCCCAATTTGACGAGAATTAATGAAAATTCGCTCGTAATTAGTGCGGGCAGGTGGGTTTCCCGATTTAATTACGGGCTGCCATGACTTAGCGGAAATTCATGTTGGAGAAAGGAAGCCCTTGTAGGCACTTAGCAGGATTATGAATTATGAGATCCATACGCGACCGCCATCTTGGTGCTTGCTCTCTTCTACATCGGCAATCTAGTTTTTATAATGGATTTAACAAAAGCCGGCGAAGTGATCGATTAATTGCCTGGCTTGTGTTGGCCGCATCTCAGTCATTCCAATTGGCTACCGATATTTGATTCGGCTAAGTAAAAGCTGATACAAAGTTGATTTTCCAAGTAGTCGTTATTAGTAGCGTCATTAGCATCGCTAGGGCGCTCGGGTTCAAGTCGCGTTGGAGCCAAACGTCGACTACATGATAATTAACATCAAATATAGCATTCTGTCCTGATTCACGTGTGTATAAAATATCTTTCAACCCTACTAGTGTAGTAGAGATGAATGAGACCTGTCCTAGCTGTCGGAATTTGTGTTTAACTGATGTCCCTACAGCCAGGCAATCACTGAAAGCCTGAAAGCCATTAGGAGAAGCCGACTTTTAATAGTCTGTGGTGGAGCTGGGCACTGTCCATTTTAAAATGCAGCATTACAGTAAAATATGCTTCCATGAATGTGGTTTTCAGCTTCCATTAAGTCATACTCTTTATGTAAGGACTTTACCCACATTTACTCACAATCCTTTTCTTTAAGAAAGATGTATTTCAATATAGTGGTTTTATCCTCCTAGGAACGATGATTGACACGCTGCCAATGCAGTGTAAGGATTTGATCCTTTATCAAACAATCACTACGTTTTGTTTATATGCAGGCATTCAGTCACGCTTATCTAAACAAGCCTTACGTATAAACCCTTTTACCTACCGTGACTTGAGTCAACTGCAAGTCAAATTAAGGCAGGTAAAACGGGTTTACATGCCTGCGTTACTTAAATCAACGTAACTGAAAATGTGCACTTAATTATACGCGCTTTATAACGACGCGAGTTTCAGTGCTCATATGTTGCGTGTCCAGTAAGTGCCCCTTGAGGACTGCATGGGGCAAGTGGTGAAATCTGCCTTCATGTTCAACACAGGCAGATTCGAACACTTTTTGATCCCGTCCTCAGTCGAATTCCAAGATGGCGGTCGGCCTCGGATTTTTTTCCCATTCCTTCATTCCCTCCCTTCCCGATAAATGCACCGACGATGGTAAAAAAGCAGTAAAAAAACGCTATCGATTTTCCGTTGCGTAACACTCCCGTTGGCTGTCGTCGGGGATTATCTTTTGAGACAGTCGGGAAGCGAAAGCGCCGCTGATATCTAACGCGCGTAGGTGGCGCTGCTGGAGTAGGTCACGCGATGCTTAACCTCTGACATTTCCAGCTGGCCTACTGTACGAATGCCAGGGAAGTTAGGGAACACCCATGTCAGGCAGTTTTATTCCGAAACGATTAGTAGTCTATTGTATACTGCACCAAAAAGACACTATAAATAAGCATGAGACATAGAAATTGTCAATATCGAATTGTTGACTCCTCACGAAGCTCGTGGAAATATTCGTGAATAGCCAACTATGAGCGCCTTCGCCCTCGTATTGAAATTCTGGTTGTTTTTTTTCGGGCCACATGAGTCAACGTTTGCGTCATTGGAAACGAAACTAAAATGTGAGACTGATAAAACATGAGTTGCTCCCACTCTGGGAACGGTAATCTCCATAACTGGGTAGATCAACAACTTCATTCATAAAGAAACGAACTGAAATGCCATGGCCGCAAGAATGATGCACATTTCTGTAGATTTATGGCGGATTTACCATGTGTGATGCTTTACTACACCTTTATACATCCATGACGAGGATGTAACTTCAGAGAAAATTATAACACGGCCTGGAAATCGAGGAAATGTCAGGGAAATAATAAATGTCGATAGATTGTTGACCCTGGTAAGATTTCAATTCAACTCAGTACCCTACTAGCAGCACGTGATATGCCATGTCGTAGGGGGGTGTAATCCATCAGCCCAATATTATTCAGTAGTTGCCACCTCAATGGGGCGGACACCAACTCCATTTCAGGGGAATAATAGTCAGGGAGTGGAAATGAAAACATTTAACAGACTGGGCCATAGAATTTGTTGGTGTTAGCTAAGCCTATGTACATGTACATTTACATTATATGGTTTGAAGAGCGGCTTCAACTTCTCCATGAAGTTCGAATATTTGTGTGGTACAGATTTCTTTCTCTGAAGTAACTCAAACATACTCTTATAACAGAATGATAGAAAAATGTTCAAAACCTGATAGAGAATGTTCAAAACGCCAACAAAGATTGAGGCTGAAGACATTTTGTTCGCCCTGCATAACATTCAATGATACCATTGCGACTGGTAATAAAATGTGGTCACTCGACTTAAAATCACCCGAATGAGAAAGCGGATCCTGGGACAATAACTATCATTCGCTGATATTGTTTATAATGACGGAAGTAGATACCATAAGGAAAAATGGTGAAATGGTTTGGCGCCTGTGTGCCAACTGCCGACGGTAATGTCCAGATAAATGACACGCTTTCCGAGAATTCTAACACGGTATCGAAACACGTGACGCTTATCAAATTAACCAAACACAATCGAGGAAAAAACAGCCGTCGCTATCTACTATGTTGATCAATGGACTGTCAGGCGAAATGTTTCGTAGGCACAAAAAGGGCTCCGTCAATTGTTGCTCTTACTGCCCCGGAGACAGTCGGTTAGCGAATGACAATGGTTTTTGACAGAAAATGCATTTTTGAATCGCTTATCTCGCGTTCAACTCGGCTTTGGAACCCAGTCCCGATGCCGATTATGGAGGAATGTGATAAGGCCAGATTAGCTGGAAAATGTAACGTGTGGACTGTCATCTGGCGCCCGACTGCCATGGACGTATCGCACCTGTTGTAGGTGGCTGACACTGAGTGAGCCATCAGGACCAGGCGCCAATCCGATCCTAATACCCCGCAGATTAAAGAGGTACCAGATTCATATTTGTCAACTAGGAAGAGAATGGTTCAGGACCAAAATTCTGATATGGCTTGCTCTGGCTTTGCTGCTAAGAGTGCAAACCAACCAAAATACAGATGGACAAGACAAGCATCTGACTACTGGCAGGGTTCAGGCGTACCAGAAAAGTTGTGTATCTTATTCTGCATTAGACATAAACGGAACAAGAGTTGGTTGTCTGGATGGTCAACAAAAAGAAGAATTAACTGCTGAGAAAACCATCTCGATATACATGTACATCAGCAAACATCTGCAAGAGTCCCTATACATGGATAACAATACATGTACCTTGTAGTAGGAACAGTGATCTAGGATGGCCACACACCAAACTGACAAATGGCAGCTCATACTGACAAGCTCTATACACGTACATGTAGCCAACTGGCAAATGTTAGATCTGGCTCATTCTGGAGCCCTCCGTTGGGAAAGTCAACTGATGAACTCAAATCGTTGCATGCTCGGTGGTCGTTGTGGACAGGTTTGCTGGATGTTAATCATGCAGACTAAAATGGATGGCCTGGGAATGTCTTCATTATTAAGATCTGCTGTACAGACTTGGCAGTTTGAATGTTTATGATCGTCTACGAACACTTTATCTTCTCGGAAATCGTGAATCTTTTCCCGGGTTTTTTGGTTTCATCGAACATTCATCGCGAATTTCTTACCGAAGACGCTAAAACTGAGCTCGGCGGCGCAGACAGTGGGCGTGGCCTGCCGCGAGACAGTATAAATCTCGTCGTCGTTGTTTTTTGCCATTGTAGGAAATTTCAGAATTTCGCAGAAAATGGAGTCGAGCAGACTAGTTTTTCTCTCCTTAAGATTCGCGCTCTTCAGCTAATTTCACTTTTCTACTCTTTTAAGCTTACGTACGATAACTGCTTCTCAGAAACTGTCCAAGCAGCAGAATTGTCTCCAGTTCGTTCTTAGAACCGGCTAGGAAGTGCACCAACTTTCTTCCTAATTCTATTCTTCCTAGGTGCTATACTGGATGAACTTCCTCAATAAACCAATTGCAGAAACTAAGACGTCGTTTAAGGATGGACATTTACATTTTTTTATTCGGATCCAATCCGTAAAATGCACCAATCGAAACAGGCTCAAAATGCATAACTGTAGTTCAAAACGTGATCAGTTTTTTTTTCTGTCTGCCATATCACCGAGTGAACGCGTCTGGCATGGCTTAAAAAGTGGCCGCGAGAACAATTGGAATTTGTAAGGGAACAATGGTCGACATTTTTCGGAAGGACTCGTTTGGCCGAACGAACCACAACATTGTTTTCAGGAAGGGTTGCTCGGCTGAAAGGGTACTAAGGTATAGGAAGGAAGCACGAGGAATTCCGTCTATTTTTAGCTCTCTCGAATCAATTAAGGCCCGGGCGGAGGAGGCTAATTCGGCGGACGAGGCTAGCAGACTATCGATCGATTTTGCCCAAACGGCGCCACTGGGTCTGCGTGCTCTCG